>CAJRST010039999.1:7893423-7931533 GCA_907169785.1 Menidia menidia
CATACATACATACATACATACACATATATATGTGTGTGTCCGCATGTGTTTGTGTGTGTTTGTGTGTGTGTAGAAAGAAAAGACAAAAACATGCAGCACCAAAATGAGACTAACAAAAAGCAGCTTCGGCAAATACTAATTTTCTTTAATAAATGAAAGAGAAAAGGGTTAATTTCAACAGCTCAAGGCATTGTCGGTATTATGATCATTTCAGACATGCAGTAAGCTTAAAATTCTTTAAAAAGTGTTCAAAAGCTACATTATAAACAAACAGAAAAGGGTTCAAGGACTAGATGTATGAGGACAACTTTCAAGTTATTCAAACAGAAAAAGTCATTCACTCTTCTCTCTGGTACTCTCTTTGGCTTTGGCTTAAGTTCCAACGTATTGATGAAAGTTCTGAAAATCTTTGCTGTATAGATTCCTTTCAGTAAATGTTTTGTTGAATTTCTTAATCACATTTTATCTGTTTTTTTGGTGAATGTACCAGTTTTTCCCTATTCACAAAATAAATGCATCTGTTAGAGTAGTCTTTACACACATATCCAGAGTACTGCCTGCTCCACACATGAGTGCTAGTGCTTTTTCTCGAGGTAATTTGAGGGCACCCATCCTTTCCTTGGCTTGCCATTGTCCAGAACCTTGCAGTACCACCAGCCATTTGGGTTTTTTTCAAGAACCTCAAGATTTGTCCCCTCTGGAAATCCCATGGTCTCCTCATCACCATGGTAATCTGCAATGGACACATAAACCTCTCTGAGGTTGTTATGGATGATGTGAGTTTTGGGTTTCACTGTGGACACAGTGAGGGTGTTCTTCTGAGTGCTGAGGCCCAGAGAGTCAGAGCTACCTGTACCAGATCGATTTCTGTTGGGTAATGCTATGTTATTTGGTGCCAGGGTACGAGGCACAGTGCCAAAAGAGGCATTGCGTCGCACAGTAGGGCTTACGCGAGGATGGTCCGTTGAGTTGAGGGACTCATTTCTCCTGAGAGAGCCAATAGGGTTTGGACCGTCTCTGATCGGGGCCGAGATGAAGACAGATTGAGGTCTGACCACCTGCTGCTGTTTGGTGCTGTTTTGTTTCAGTGAGCCAAACAAACCTGTTGGTTTGGAGAGTCCACCGGGAGGCTTAGAGGGAATAGGTGGCGTAAACTTCTTTAGGTTCTGGTTGATGTTGTTCAGCACACGCACTCTTTGTTCATTCTTTTCCAGGCTGTTAGACTTGCTGAGGCTTCCAGGTTTAGTCGGGGTGCCATCGGATTCAGACTCAGCCATGTAATCTTGTTGCCGGACAGGCTCCAGGTAGTAAGTTGGAGCCCAACCCTCTGCATCTCCCCAGCGAATGTACCACCAACCACTCTCCTGCCTCTCCAGCACTTCCACCTCCACTCCAGCAGGGAAGCTAAGCTCAGACTCTTGGACTTTCTCATATGGATCTGTAGTGCGATAGACGTTACAGCTTTCCAGGTCAGAATCCCCTCGGCTGCCTTTCGAGTAGGTGGAGGAGATATCAGATGTGCTCTGTGATGAGAAGGAGTCTTCGGAGGAAATGACTGAAGCTGTTTCAGAGTCCTCCCCTTTAGCTTTGATACCATTTTTTAGTTGTCCTGTTGGCCGCAGCTGTCTTCTCAATGTGCTGATATCCATCTTCTCTGAACTGGATGCCTTGGCTAGCTGTGGTTTTGGTCTCACCACTGGCCTTTGCTTTGAAGAGGGCTTGGTGGACGACGATGCCTTGCCTTCCTCTTGGTCCTTCTTAGGTCTTGACAGATCTGGGGTAGACTCAGTGGAGGCGGATTTAGGACTGCATGCCTCCTCAGCTTTGCTTGTACTGGTGAATGGAGTCCCATTCAAGTCAATCTTGAGTCTGTTAGCTGCAGGTCTCCATCCACTTGATGTTGGGTTCTGAGTCTTGCCAGTTTCTGAGGAGACACTTGTCTTGGAGGAGTTTGAGTCCTTGCTGTACTGTCTCTCTGGGGGCTCCCTGAAGGGGCGGAAGCCATCGTTCTCATAAATACACTCCTCTTCTCCCTCTGCTTCTCCCTCTGCCTCATGGCAATCCTCAAATGACTCCCCGACTTTGAAGGAGGCACTGTGGAGTGATGAAGCTGGAGAGGGTTTGGGGGACAAATGAGATCCCCGCTCAGAAGAAGCATCTTCATTTTTTCTATCAACCAAGGAAACTACACCCCGAAGGAACTCAAACTCTGACTCCATGTCCAAATCGCCAATTGCAGGAAC
The DNA here is from genome assembly GCA_907169785.1 of Menidia menidia. Lineage (NCBI taxonomy): Eukaryota > Metazoa > Chordata > Actinopteri > Atheriniformes > Atherinopsidae > Menidia > Menidia menidia. The sequence goes on from CAJRST010039999.1 coordinate 7,895,667, forward strand.
GTCATACTCGGGCTCTTCGTATACGGGCCTTCCTGGGGACACGGGAGACTCCGGGGCCGATCCAGGGCTGCTGGGAGGAGCAGTCTCCACTGAGTCCTGTTTTTTCACAGGTGGAGCAGGAGGGGGAACTTTCGGGCGGCAAAGAGTGCTTGTTCTTCGATTTAAGTTGGGCTTTTTACGTTTATCAATGTAGGAGCATGGAGCCCAGCCTTCCTTCTCTCCTATCTGGACATACCACCATCCACCAGAATTCTTCTCAATAACCTAAAATCCACAATTTACAAATCAGCTTAGTTCTTTCATGCAGTTCTTTTTGGATTCTGCAAAAATCTTTGACAAACTGCTTCTTAAAGATTAGCTAATAAAGAATTCTTGCCTCTGCTTTCTGTCCTCCATTGAAACTGATGCCATCAGATATACAGGACTGGAAATCTGCAATGGTGTAGTACTCTGCTTCAACTGTAGGAGGCTCTGGAGGGGAGGGGAGCTGAAGTCCCTGGATGAAAATGTGAAATGACACAAAAATGTAGGTAAATATTTCAGATAAAACCCATTGATACTTTTATTAAAGAATATAAATTCCTATATTCCTATCAGAAATTTGCTAGACTCTTACTTACCAGAGTTGCATCTCTCCGAGGAGGGGGTTTTTGTCTGAGGACAGGAGATCCTGTGTTTGCAGACGATATTTAAAAGAAAATATTTTAAACTTCATACGGACATATGTAAAAAATTATTACATAAGAAAGTAAAACCTTGCCAATGACATAACGCACCTATTTCCACGCGATGTGGGGCTACACGGGCTACAGCTGGTGAAGCAGGTTCTGCTTTGTTTTTTCCATCTTGCAGGACGATAGCAGGGTTGGGCTCAGAGCAGGGGATTGGAAGGCTGATCTCCCTCTTGGCGACCTGCGGACTCTCTGGTTCACCTTCAGTTTGCACATCCTTTTCACTTGACGCCTTCTTGTTAAGCAGGTTGCTGATCTCCATGATGTTTCCGATAATCTCCACTGGGCCCGTCACAGTCTTCTTACGAGGGGAAAAGTCTTCCTTTGCCTTCTTGAGGTAAGAGGCAGGAGCCCAGCCTTCCTTATCCTGATATCTGTGAGAGATGGCAGCACAATACATTCAACATTTCTCAGTAATGAAAGCAGCATTCAATATTTTTCAAAGCAGACAAATGGAGGCATACCTTATAAACCACCAGCCCTCCAGGTTCTTTTGAATCACTTCCACAATGACGCCTTTTTCAAAAGCAATTTCATCTTTGCCCTGGCTGGAGTATGGCTGCACTGTGATATACTTCTCTTCTGCCAGAGGGAAGAAAGAATACAAGTCTAAGATTTAATGGTTTTGAGATCTCTAAAAAAAAAAAAAAACCTTGTCAGTGGAAAAGACAACCGAATGAGTCTTTTTCACCAATTTTGTGATAAAAAGGTCTATCTCTCTGTTCAACTGGAACAGTTTTTTTGGCATGTGATTACACTGGCAGATGTGTGATTAGGTGTGGTGTGTGATCGTGTTCAAATGTTTCTGGCTCAAAGGATTGTACTTAAAAAAATTTATGAAGCCAAGAAAACTTTATATTGCAGTGAATAGCAACAGGACATCATTAATACATGCCTTTAAAATATAAATACTATGACATCTAAGCTGAATTAATAAATTTGGCATTGAACAGAATCCACTTTACACTATACAGTTGTCCAGCAATATGCTACATAACAAAAACAAACAAACAAAACAAAAACAAGATTAGGCATTATATTGTTATATTCTGAGCTGCATTTTGACATTCAACACACATGAAGAACACTAGAGTGTGTTGTTCATGGAGGAAAAAAAGAAGTCTGACCTAAAATAATACACATATCTTCTGTACACTCAGTGAACTCATTGTTCAATCAATCAATAAAATATTTCAATGTGAGTGAGGAGGGGACAGGATGGTCCCCTCCGCACAGAAGTAAAAAGTAAGAAGAAACTGTTTGCAGAAATAATTTGGCAACCAAAGGTTTCCCATATGAGATGAAGATGATCTTAACCAATGTTGCAGGAAGATACATTTCCGTTGACGTAAATGTATTCACATAACCGTCAGCAAACTACTGGAAGTTTCTGTATGAGTATATTTCTTTTTTTAATCAATCTAATCTCTCCTACAACTTTCAGTTCCTGTCACCTCTCTCCAACCAGCCATCCTAAAGAATACAATTAAACATTTCATCCATTTTCTAATCCTGCTAATTCAAAAACAGGGTGGCAGAGGGGCAGGACCCTATCCCAGCTGTCATTGGGTGGGAGGGCCCCGGTCCATAACAGGGCCACAGGGATACAACCATGCACACTAACAATCACTCCTAGGGACAACTTGGAGGCACCACTTAACCTAACACGCGTGTTTTGGAACAGATAACTCATGGAGACATGGGGAGAACCTGTAAACTCCACACAGAAACTGAAGCTCATGGGCCTGTTAGCATGGCTGAGCGTGTCCTTGATCTTGTGAAAAGGAACATCTCCCAACAGCACATGAAAGTGAGCTTGGGCACCATACTGATTTATGAATCCCAGGAGGCCATGGGGCAGAGCAAAGCCATCATTTCCTGTCATTATAGCAATTCCTGTCGAAACACAGAGAGCAAATGGACATGGGGAGTGTTCAAAAGGAGAAGAGCACATAAAAAAGTGCTGTTCTGTCACAACACTGTGGTCATTTATTCCATCTTTTCATTTTCTCCATCCATTTCCAAGACTGTGTAGGAGCTAGATGGCTGCGGGATAAGTGCCCTCACATGTTTGAACTCTATGGACATTTCTGTTAGCTTTATTATTGTTTTGCCGAAGCCTTCCGACCTCTTTGTGTCGAGTCTGGTAGATCGTTTCCGCTGACCAACCTCTTTTAAAACAATATCCAGTGGCGTGAAGGGAAATTTTGAATCAGATGTCATGTTAACCACAACATGCGTTGTTTGAAAGACTGTTATAAATCATACATGTGGAGTCAGCAAAATAGAAATCCTTTCCCTTTTCAACACAAAGCAGAGTTTCCATCATAGGAGGGAAACAACACTGTCTCCACTCCTGAGAGCAACTCGCACTGCCAAAAGCAAAGCTAGGCCTGTCCTCACTTCCAAATCCAAATGCATCTCCTGTGAAAAAAACACTCTGCTTTCCTTAGAAATTGTGCAAGTTTGTGTCTGTGATTTTCTTTCGAACTAAGTGAATGGGGTCTTTGTTTGTGTTTTTATCGGTCAGCGTTGGTTATTGTCTGTCCCACAGCAGGATATGGATGTTTGTTTCTGCTAAAACACAAACTCAGTAGAAAATCTACATACATACTTAATTTCCTCATAAATTGTAAACTATAGCTCTTAAATGCAACCTAAGGCATTCCAAAGTCTATTGCCTAAGTACTTTCAGATGAATGGGTGGAGATTTTCCTCTTTTTTTTATTTCTGTAATTCTGAGAACACTGGTTTTGGCTCACATTCTCCGACTATTTTGAAAAACTTAGACGGGGCAATTTTCTAACCGAGTATGAGCTTACCCTCAATAATTGACGTATGTAAAGTTTACATTAGCTGTCTAGGCTTTTTTGTATTAACATCAGTTAGTGGTTAGTTGTTGAGGATTGCTGCTCATGGTAAGTGAGCTTATTGAAAGACAACACAGGATGCAAGGCAGTACAAACATGTGCATGTGGAGTGATATGATAGTACAGGATATTTAAGACAGTGAACACGGAGGGGAAAGGGGGGAGGGTGCATCATTTATCTCAGTTCACCTCGGCTCTGCTGCCGGCTGATGACACCTCCCAGCGTCCATCTCCGGTCCAGCCTCTTCAGATGAGCCTTATGTCGCTTAGTAACTGACACACACACATGGCGACCATATGACAACAAAGAGACAAACACGGAGACATGAGGAGCGAGCATAAATGTTAGACAAACACACAGGCACAGAAATGACATGGATCCAACCAACAAGCCTCATTATGGGCTACATGACGGACATAAAAACAAGACCACAGAGCAAAAGATGGTGGACAGTTAGAGTGGATGGATCAAGGTTACAGAGGATGTGTTAAACAAAGACATCGTCTCAGCGGCTTGTAATTAGGATGTTGTTAGCATGGTTTTCTCATCCTGTTGTGTTGTGAGCATCTGGGACGCACATTGCTGCTGCAGGAATACTATCCAATTAACAGAGCAGCTGAGAACACCACCTGTTAAAGTTGTGCACCTCAGAGGGGCCATATTTTCTCATGTTCGGTTGATAAAACAGGGGAAATGAAAATGATGTATCCCACCTGGGAGAAATCATATCCTGCCACCTGGCTGAAACAGGCATCTTTTTGAATTTGAACAACAGAAATGACGAACAGAATCTGACACTGATTAAAATAGATTATTTTCAATACTTTTTCATAGGATTTTTCATATGATTAAAATTAAACGACAGGATTCATATCAAAATGAATCCTGGTTTTGTGGCTTTCTCCCCAGAGGATAACATCTTGAGTAATAATGAGAGTCCAGTAGGATCAGCCTTGCAAAGAGATCAAATGCGAATAAATTTGTTCTTCTATCTGATTGTGAGCAAAAAAGAATAAGAAGGGAAAAATGCTTTTTTTATTTTATGTTGATTTAGTACAGGGATATTTCTCCAAAAGCAGTGTTGCCTGGAAACTGCCCAGAGAATAAAAAATGGTTTGGCATGTAAACCCACCATCAAATAGTAGCTTGCCCTATAATGTTAAGGTTTTTGTAAAGTTATAACAATCCAGATCTAGACAGATCTAGAGGGTTTGTCAGGTAGATAAGCGGGACGAACTTTAGTATGAACATAATTTTGGAGCATCTAACAATGCAACCAGCCACTCATATTAGTGACACACGTACTGTGCATTTATTAAGGCCAAACGTATAAAGACAGCGTATGTCTCTGCCAAGCAAACAACCGCATTTTCTAAAAACTATCCATCCATTTCATATAAAATATTAACAAAATGAGCATGAGGGCAAGCTATCAGTTTTTAAAATGTCTCAGTTTGTTTGAGAAAAACAAATCCCAATTCCAGTTTTCCCAGAAGTCTGTCCTGTTTTTCACCCACAATGCAATTCAATGAACAACTGAAGCCCTGACAAAGGGATGCTTTATGAGATTCATGCCTTTCCCATGACTGACGAGACACATAAACACTAATTATACTGACAGATTGTCTCTACCAAAACCCCCAGGCAGTTACCTCAGCTAAAAAACTCCAGCTATCCCCAACAGAGCAGAGCAGATAAGTGCACTGGGTGTAGACATCGGGCAAGGGTGCACTTGTGTGGCACATATGTAAGAAGTGTATAAACGTTTAATATATTCAGTCGATAAGAACACATTCAATAAGTTTTTAAAAAACACAGAAAAAGAGTAATGTTGTTCATTCTTATCTATTGTCTCATCCTTGAGTCATATGACATGCAACCCCAATGAAATCTCTAGTTCCAAAGTTACAGAGCTCACCAGTCACACTCCAAACGATGTTTGGCCAGTCTCCTGGAAAATGTTGATGTTTGTTTGGAAGAGCTATACTTAAATGTATATTTTTCATGTCTCACGTGTAATGTTTCATTGGAAAAACCCTTTCAAAAGCTTCTAAACCCAAACTGTGCTCTGCTCGTGTCTTGTTGAAGTATTTTATACGCTAACATGAATTACAAATAAGCTGAGGTTTGGTAACTGCATCCGACATGGTTATCGCGATTTTAACTTTACATGACAGCTTTATATTCTGGCAAACCAAGGTCTGAATAGTGTGTTTGCTAGTAGGGTTTGGATTCCCCTCTGACTCCAGCCAACTCCAAAAACTTAACATCATTAACATATGCAGACACCCGCATGAAGCCTTTCAACTCCTGTCAGAGCTTGCTTACATTAACTGCAAAGCAAATAGCACGAAATAGTCCGTTTTATTCAACACTGCTGAGATTAAAACACATACCTCTTTCATGAGCTCACTGCGTGGTGGTCATATCAATGCATTGTGCACTGTAACCTCCAGTACACTGCATTTACTGTACAGCACATTGCTTCAGACACTGTGGTTTGGTCTCTCCTGGCTCTCTTTGCTGTTTACTCAGGTCTGAATCTACACTCTGTTAAAGCTTGCTTATAATGGCAGGCAGACAGAGAGAGGTGTTCACAGTGGCTGGGCCTCAGCTGTCAGCGTAGGCAGGCTGCGGTGAGCCCAGGCTGAGTTTGCCCCATTTTGTCACAGATCAAAGGCTTGGTTTTGAAAGAAGAGGTGGTACATAACAGAATGTGTGAGGTCGTATTTTTTGGGTGCCAATGGGTGCGGATGGTCAAACACATAACATTTGTAAGTGACTGACCTTCCCCTGCTTTGGAGGCCCCGAGCTCCAGGTCATCCCGTGTGCCACTGTGGGAGTTCAGATAGGTAGCTGGGACCCAACCCTGCTCCTCCGCTGTGCTGACAAACCACCAACCTGTGGAAACACACAATGACTTTAGATGTAATGGAAAACATGTTTTCAGGGGTCAAAGTCAGATTGAAAATGAAGACTGATAAAATGCACTGACATGAACATTGATCTCTGTGTCCCGCTTATGTTACAATTAAATTACTTCATCTTAATTCCGGTCATTGCACTCTTATTTGATAAAACATATCAAATCACAAAGAAGACCTACTAATAAATGAGGACAGCAGGAATCTTCTCAAACTGCAATTCTCCACTCAATGCCAAAAAAAATCACATGAACAAAGTCTTGTTTGAATCTGCATTTCATCAGAATGAGGCATTGATTTAAGATCTGACCTGGTTTCTCTGGATGTCTCCAGCAACTTAGAAACACATATGTCAGCTGGAGAGAGAAACAGGAAGGGTTCCTTTTGAAATCGGACCCACGTCTGCATGTGTGCTGATCTTAATATATTAAATCTGTTGCAAGCAGAACCCCTTATATCAGCATTATCAACTCAAACCAGGCCACAAGAATGGCAGCGCCTTTTGTTATAGTGCCAAAATTATGTTCCAACACCAGAATGTCAGAGAATCATATTTGATTCTCTGACATATCGATGTTATAATATGTCAGAAAATCAAAGATAAACAATGGAACTGTCTTGTGCAATGAAAGTAACACAATTTTGGGATTGGAATTCCACTGGAAAGACTACATAACATTACTACATTGAGTAATAAAAACAGAAATCTTCTCTATTAATATACTAATGTCAAAGAGGGTATAGAACTGGTACACATTTGAGAAAAGGCAGGCATTCATAGCAGTCCATTATTCAGTCAGCATCACCATGAGTCTTAACCAATATATTGCAACTGCGAATTGGAACCTGCATGTTAAAGACATCAGTTGAGGAAGACCTGGCTGCCAAAATTCTTGTGAATTCTATTATGCTTTAACAGAAATAGAGAGCTTTTAAAAAGGTTGCGAAATACATTTTCAGCTATTAAGTAGGAATCGAAAGACTTTTCTTATGCTCTCCTGGCATGTTTCATTGAATGTTGAAAAATCTTTTGATTTTTTTTTTTTAAAGAGCCCTATGGTTAGAAAAAGAAACCCAACCTTATTATTTTTGTTGATGAATCTGACTATACTTGACAAAAATGTGTTTTGATTTAAAATGAACTGACAAGTTAAGTTACTTTTTCAAAAACTTGGATACAATTTGTTATGTCGCCCCCTGCTGAACATCACAAACAATAAATGTTGGAAGTGCATCAGTGGTACCTCTCAGACTACATATTCTTAGTTAGCATATATCAATGTCTGATGGGGATTTCAGAAATCTCACCGTCTACAGGCACCGTTGTTGAAAAACTGTTCTATATGTCATATGCTACACGCACACTATTTGTTGTGGTAACAGGAATACAATATGGCAGGCAGCTGTGTGGACAACCAATAAAAAGAATAGGCTTGTTCCATGACACTTCAACAGCTGGCCCAAACCTCCACTATGTGATTTTTTCAATAAAAGTGATTTTTTATGAAGCAATGCGGTTGCACATGCCTGTTGTTTTTTAATTATGATTACACCAGATGGAAGGAAGATGTATAAACTGTGCAAACATGCCCATTCACAACGAGCATTGCAGTCACGTATCAAAATTAGGACATTTACCAGCTGCTGACTCTGCTGCATATGGTGACAATGTTTTTTTTTTTTTAAATGGCCAGCTAACAAAGAGTTGTGCAACTTGTGATGCCAAATGCATCATGGTTTTCACCTCAAGTTATTGATTTCTGCAGTGACTGCCATGTGATCAGGAGGCCAGGCACTTCTTCTCACACAGTTCATATCATATGGTGACAAGAACTGTTTTGTTTTAGCCATTCCACCCACAAAAGAGTTGCATAACTGACTTAGATTGACTTTGCAGCTATTTTTGTGTGCTTGTCCACCAAATTAAAGTGGGATGTCGAAGGACCACAGAAATCCTGTTGACAGACTAATGAATGTCTTTCTCAATGGGAGCATTAACGAAGAAAAATTTCCCATGCTTTTCTGTAGCTTTCACACACAGTCTGTGTGATTCATGTGAAGGATTATTTATTTAACTGTTGCACCTGCTAAGCGACAGAACATAAAAACCCTGATCAGCTGTAAATTGGGGCTATTAACATAAAGTCATTCGACAAAAAAATAAAATTAACAAGCCATGAAATGTTTTCAGTCTTTGAGCCAATTTTTTGGGATTGAACAAAAGTTCTGCATCCATAAGTTAAACTAAGACTGTACACCCTAAAATACACAAAACATTGTTCCAATAAACCCAGAACACAAGAGATTAGCATTAAAATTCACTACCTGGTGAGGCTGAAACATTCTGAGTGGATGAGCATTATCTTTAATTTGATTGCAATTAAAGAGACACCCTAAATTTAAATCCTATTAAACTTGACGGCATCAAAATAGCAAAATATGGTAATTGCTCATTAGGTTAGTTCAACATTATATTACATCTGATGTCTTTAATTGCTAATGGGGGGCAATGCCAGCTTTGTTTAAAGCATATCAAATTGTATTCACACTCAAATTCCAACAGGAGAGCAATGCTAAGCGAATTGACACTTGATAGCAATGTAAGCAAATATGAGAATAAAGTGAGGGAGTAGATTTAATTGAGGGCAGGTGGCTGAAAGTTTGAATACAAAAGACGTGCAGCCCTATTACGACATTACTAATGGCAGGGGAGGTTTCAGTGATATTTTTCAGGCATCCTTCCATATGGGAAGAGCTTCGACTGAGTTCACTGTACACCAAAAGAAGCAACACAAGCACCTTAAATATGCGTACATATTACAAAAGTACAGATTTTTTAGCGATGAAGTTTTAAATCATACAGACTGCAGCTGCATGAAGTGTAGGGAAAGAAAACACTGCTTCACATCTTTCATTGTGTGCATTCAGTTGCAGTTGATATACACAGTCAGCAAAAATGGTCAAAACACAACTTTCAGTTCTGGTTAACAAGAGCTCAATTAGCTGGTATAGCTGAATTATCATTTGAAGTATTAGAGTTAAGTCTACCTTAAACCGTCAAGAATGTTGCTCTCAACTTTTGCATGGCATCAACATTTGAGAGGGTTAACGTTTGAACATTCTTTACTATGACACAAACCTCAGCTGAGGTCATTACAAAAGAAACAGCTGTTTGCGGGTCTCCTACTGCCAAGAAAGCCATTTTTGCTAAATTACGCAATCTTGACTTCTTGATGAAATCACACTGCTAGGACTACACAGATCTCTGGACTTTGTTAACCTTCACATTAGAGTCGTAATGTGAAGTACAGCCCATATGGCTTTAGAATCAATGTCTCACACTCCAGAGAACCTAATATGCACCATATTTCAAACCTGAAGTCTTCACAACCAGACAAAGGACTGTATAGGTTACAACTAAAAAACAGCAAATGAGTCCTAACTTTTAAAAAAACTGAATAATTTGGTGAGCAGATTCAGCTGCTGAGAGGAAAAACAGCAGATAATGGAAATTAGATTAACAGAGTAATGTACTATCTGTTCCTTGCTTCTGCTTATCTGTACAGATGTGGGTGAGAACGGGGGCATGCATAATGTCTGGTAATTCTTTTTGTACGTGAGTATTTGTTAAGTATTTGATTTAGCTTTGGTTACAGCAGCAAAGTGACAACTTCCACTTTATCTGCACTTGCATTTGTATTTTTGAATAGGTTTAAATGTATCCTATCTACTCTATTGATTTTGCCTTTTCTCCAAGTCCTCAAGTTTCCACATATTTTCTTTTTGCAGCACAAAAAAATAAAATATCCAAACACTGCTAGCAAAAGCTTAGTTGATCATTGTTGAGTATTGGAGTTACAGCTACTTATTACACATCCTGACTGAATCAAGAATCATCAAGAATTATAATTGGGGTCAGAGTTTATAGAAGACAACAGCTGAACAAAAGTAAAAATCATGACTTTAGACACATTTAACTCAAATATGAAAACCAGCACTGCACTGCACCACCAGAACGACAACAAAAACTGGATGTTTAAAGCAGAAGGTTACAATTATTTTCATGGTTCAGCTGCTCGCTGCAGGGTGAAACACTATGCTCATATTACAAGTTACATCTGTGTCTGAGCCCAATTATTTCCCAAATTTTATAAAAGAAAATGGCCATGTCAGCTTAATTCAGGACAGGAAACTAACAATCCTTACTAAACTAACAATAAATTACATCTGGCATCTGGGACTTTGCAAATATAATTATAGTCTCTTTCTAGCTAAAATACTTTCACACAACTTCCCCAATAAAATGGTTTAAATGTAAACCTTTATTTAGAATATTAATTACTAATAATCCATCATTAACAATAATTCCTTGTATGTAAAAAAAATACGTATTAATTAAACCACAACTGTGATTCAGATATAAATTGGGCATTCACATTTTGAAAACTATGAAAAACAAAAGCACCAGACTTCATTGTAACGCACAATTAAGAAAAAGTTAAAAGAAGCCAAAAGAAAAAGTACCCCAAATATTGTATTGAATTTTTTTTTTAAAGCAGACAAGGAAAAGATAATGGGAGGTAGACTTCCTGGTCATATGCTTCTTCTGACTCAGTCTCACACAGCCAACATTATATTTTACCCCAGCGAATGCAGATAATAGGAGCAGACAATAGTTTAAAGACTCAGTTGCCTCTCATACAATATCTGCCATCTGGAAACTATGTCAACTTCAAGACCCATGCTTCGTTTTTAGAGTAATCACCAACAGATTGTCAGCTGCCACAAAGAAACTTGGGGTTTCTTCCAAAGACGAGTGGAAAAGCTATAAAACAAAACTGCAATTTACTAATATAATCAATCATATCTGGTACCCACACTATGGCATGGATAACACTGCCGTGTCCTCTAATCCAGTACATTTACCCACGCGTTTCACTTTGACACAAGTAGATTTGAAACTGTAATGAAATTACTTCTCCATCGAGCATGACTATGAGAATCACAGATTCAGCAGCACGAGGAAGTTTTTTTTTTTCCGAGGCCTGAAATGATGAGGAATGCAGAAGCTCAGCAGTCCTGCAGATATCCGACACCACTGTTGAGTAGAGCGGGAGAAAACCTTATTCATTTCCAGCTCCTGTATTTATTAACAGTAGATCTTGTATCAAAGCACAGGGAGCAAGGGGATTCAGCCGTCCACACACACACACACGCACACACACACATTCAGTTTTCATAACACATTGGGGTTCAATTACCTGGGTGGCACTGGTAAAGGGAGGGGTGGGGGTCACACACAGCACAAAACAACTTTTAAGAGCTAATGTTGACCTAAGGAATAACCTTCACTCCCTCCCAGCCTCTGAAAGGATCCCCTCATGGTCTTAACGACGCCATGGCCCACGGCTCGTGTCTCTGAGCTCCACTGATTTGGAGACACAGCAGCCCTTTAGTGTCTGAGAGCTCGCCGCTTAAAATGTGGGTTCAAGTGAATGGACAATTCTTAAGTGAGATAAAAGAATCTTTTCTCTTTTTCGTCTTTTTCTCTTCTTTCTTTCACTCAATTGACTGATTGATTACAAAAACATTTACCGCTACAGAAACACTCTTGTCCCTGTAGTACCTGTTTGTACCATTAAAAATACAATGTGACTCAGCAGAGGACACTTGACACAGAACCTCCCATTGGAGGTTCTGTCACAAAAAAGTAAAACCAGAATAATTGATTCCTTAACTCCTTGAGATATTCATTTGTACCTCCTGTGCTAGGCTCAAAGAATGGTAATGATGGGGATTACTCTGAGTGGATAATGTGTCTTCCATCTGCTGCTGCAACCTCTGCTAAAAAAGAAAAAAAGAACATTTAACGCTTGGCAAGCTTTCCGTATAATGTCTTCGGTGGTTCGTTGCGAAGAATTATAGGGTTTTTCCTCTATTATACAAGGAAACATGTTCTTGCTGAAACTGCACATACCAAACTGGTAAACTGGAAGGTTCAGGCAAAAGCAGCACTTGAAGCATAACGTTGACACTGCCTTTTATTCTCCACACAGGACACAGAAACACTGGAGTAAACACAGTTATTTTTATGCAACTCTTTTTAAAGAGAACATATTATGGAATTTGTTTCTGGGTGTGTGGTTTAGAGTATACATTAAACTGTCTGAAGTTCCTTTCCACTCAGACACGAGGAAAAATGCAGCCCCTCCATTTTGTCTAAACGGACAATGTGTCGTTTAGAGAGATCTTCAGATTTGTAGAGTAAACATATGTCCCTTTACAAGGTTATGTTGTCCCTCCCTCTTTATCTCCAGCTAACTTCAAATTAAGTTAGAGGGGAGTGAGCTTGTTCATGGAAAAAGGATGATGAATCTTCTTTTCTTCCATAAACATTACCTTTCATAATTAGTTATGTTGTTAATTTGATGCAATAGAAATTATCAAATAATGCTCTTCTATTAGGCTTTTTTGCATTTTATACACCAACAAGGACATCTATCTTTTAAGTGGTGTATTGTACATTTTATTTTTTAAATTTTGATTTCCCATTTGTCATTGAAAGCAGCGTCCGATCATGATCAGTAGCAACTTTCTGCAAAAACAAATAAAGGTGGAATATCTTGCAACAAGCAAGATAAGTTATGGTTAGAACAACATATACAAACCATAAAGTAATGGAGTGGCAGTGAAGTCCCGGGTTTATGGAGTGGATGTGTGAAAGATGGATTTTGATGCCGGTGGTTGCGTACTGTGGCGTGTTTGAACAAGTCGAGCTGTTTAACCTTTGGGTGCTGTTGAAAGACTGTGCCTTAGAGAGCGTTTGGTGACCTACTAGCTGCCCATGGGTCCACTTACGACCAGAGAAATTAAAATATTTCAGACTGTTTATGCTATTTCAGTTTGATGTGTGTTCTGAGCTTTCAAGCTGTTTACTGTGTACTCTCTCATATCATATGAATGATTAGCTGCTGGAGTGCAATCACAACACACCATTTGGTGCTTCAAAAAGATAGTCATCCATCATTCTAATAAGCTCTGCAAGTTGAATGTGAAGGCATATGAGTGCATCCCAGAGGAGGTAATAAATACTATAGACCACTAACTCAAAAGACTGAAAGGAGAAACACAGTTTCTCTTTACTGAGGCCTCATTCTCCAAGTTCTGTTTCTAAAAGCGTGACATCGAAAGTGGGGTAAATGTTATTACCCAAATTTCAAATAGTGTCACATTAACAACACTTCCATGCTGTAATTTCAGCATATATCATATTTGTTCATAATCACATGTACATGCCAACATGCGCTAATGTAAAATAAATAACCGTAAAAACATTATTTTGATCCGCCCGGTTGGGTGTCTTAGATGATTAATTTTTATCAGGTTTAATAGCACAAGACATGCATAAACAAGGGTACAAACTTTGATGCTGTGTTGTGTTGGGTCCATCCCTCATTTCTTTATATTTTCTTATGATCAAAACGTTCCTGTAATCTCTTAAAGTGATCTTTAGCAATAATTCTCCAGGCCATTCACAGTTTTCTTTGGTTGTTACTTTATTCATCTTCCACCCAGGGCATGTATTATGCTTTTTTTTTAAACAATTAAAAAAAAAGAATCCTAAGTAAGTAAATTAATCAGTGCCACATCCACATATTACAGATGAATTGGCAAAGAAGAAAGTCCTTTAAAAAGTTGTCGTAGGGAACTCAGTTATAAGTGCGCATAACGCATGGTTGGTTTTCAAAACTTGAAGTATTTATTGAGGAGGAGAAAAAAAGGAGAAAAGGCGGAGGTTTGCCGAATGACACGAGAACTTGACTAAAAATCTGTGACAACAGATCCTATGGAATGATGATTCCTCCACAGAGACTGCACCATAACATTACTGAAGCTGCATCGATCCAGTCTACAGAGACTAGAGCAAAAGTCACATCCAAAGAAGAGCTTTGGCAAAATATTCAAGAAGCCTGGAGAACTATTTGGGGTAAATGTTTAAAGAAATAGCATGAAAAAGACCAAAGTTGAAGACTAAAAGTTATTCTATCAACTATAGACTTTTAAACTTATTGGAACTGTACAAACTCTGTTTTTGCCTAACAAACTGTATTTTTAATTCCATGTTACGAGTTTGTCTCATAATACCTCGAAAAAAAGGAAATTATGGGTGGCTAAAGGCTACAGGACTATGTACATATCATACTTTATGTCTACTAATGTATGACATACATGAGGACACCAATTTTCCATTGGAGCCACATTTCTTGCAAGCTTAAACAGCAACAACTGGTTAGTCTAGCATCAGTTCCTGAAGAAAGTAAGGAAGCACAAATTTCCATCTGTTATCTTCCAAATTAGCTCAGAAACTCTGTCAAAACTAAAAATCATTACTGCATGTAAAAAAAACAACAGGGGATTTATTGGTGAGAGAAGGTTAAGCCTGTCCCATCATTCTCCACCCAATTTACATAAGCTGGGTGGAGTGGTACAAATACAAAAATACTGTAAATACAGCACTGTAGGTGCTGCCAGGACATTTTATGGGAGAGGGAGGAAAAGACAGTATGAGCTTACCCATCCAACACAGACAAGTATTCCTGGAGTCCTTTGTCCAAACTGTGACTCATAGAAGCTGATCTTGCCTTGGAAGACGGAATAGATGCTAATACTCGATTGCGTCAACAAAAAAAAACCTTAAAGAGAGAACCGTAGACCAAATTCTTCACAGTGACCTTGAGGTGGTGAAAAACATGGCTGCAATTACAGCAATATTTAAGTATGTGCAAATTATTTCTTCCTTATCCGGCATACTCAATTAAGGGGCAAAGTTGAAATCACAGGATAAAAAGCATTTTAAATGATTAAGAAACTTCAACCTTAACTTTAGTTAACACTGCTCCAATGCAGCGTAAACCGAGCAGGCATCCTGGAGGATCTATTAAGCCATTATAATGAACCAAACCTCTCTAAACCACTAACTTTGGCAGGAAATGACTTTTTCCATTTTCTCCCTGAGTTTCCTCATGCACGACCTGAAATCTGAGCCAGCATCACCCCCTGGCAAATGCTCTTAAAAAAGACAGATGATAAAGCCGCTCAAAGATTCGGGACAAAATCAATCATTTAAAAAGAATATTCAACTGTAGCACATCATTTTACAGTGCAAACGTTTTCATACTGCTCCATTAGATTAGGCCTTTGTTTTTCGTGGATATGGTTTACATAGTAGCTCCAGTGTTTTAAGAGTATCATTTCACAGCAGCTGCACACTTGAGCAGATCATCCAGCTCTCCCCAGTATACCGTGTTGATATACCAAAACCGCACCTTCTTCAAACCAACAAACCATCAGGCTGTATAAACTACTGAAACAAGGACCACAACACAAACTGTATTTTCAAGCCAGGGCAATGGAAAATGCTCGCTTGGCTCGGGGAGAGCAGGCCAGGAAACTGGAGAGAGCCGAGCATACTTATAGCTGACCTAGATTTGCTGATCTGTCAAAGGCATATATTATCGGATCCAAGGTAAGGGAAAGTCGATAACTGCACTGGGCAGTGCTCACTGCCAGTGTCTGTGGTACGGTAGCTTTTACAGGCAGGCCTCCGTTGAAGGCCTTAGGTCATGGTAAAAAATATTGCGGCGCTTTAGTTTTCCATCTCTAGATTTTTCACTGTTAAAGCCTCATGCTTTCACACTTTTGTGCAAAAAGTTGAGATAAAAACACATTGTTCCTAACACAAAATCAAATAACAGAATACTGCCATTTTCCATTGAGTACATCCAAATATCAAACAGGGGGTTTAAATCTGCACAGCCTGAAAATCCATATAGCCTTTTTATCAAATGAGGCAGACACTTTTACTACCTGTAATTCAGCACATGCACGTTGTGACTATGTAATACACAGATCAGTCTGTCAGAAACCATTAAAAGCTTTGTACTTATGCTGGAAAGAAGTGGATGCTAAATCAAATGAGCTTTGAAATCCTTTTAGCACACACCTGGACTTGTTAATATTGGCAGTGAGAGATAGTGATGTCACCAAGCCATTGCAGGAGGATTGTGATTTCAGCTATATGCTAGCAGTACTATTACACACAATACTGTATCAACAAAATGTGTGGAAAGGAGTGGTATTTATTAAAGAAAAAGAACGAGCCACGCTCAATAAAACTGTCAAAAATACTTAGGATGTATTAATATAGCCTTGCAGTTTTGCTTTCTAGAAACTCACAAGAAACTAAGCTAATTAGAGATAAATGACCTTAACAATAAAAGCATGGAAGGAGGCATAAATCTGCAAAGAAATTTGCATGAGAACCACGCAGATCAACTGCCACAACTTTACACAGTTGTCAACTGAAACCCAAAATTGAAGGGACCTCATCTTAAAATCACAGCACCAGGCTCAAATTCATGGAGGAAAGAACTCATATAAGGACCCTGATAAAAGGACTTCAAGGTGTTGGAATATCCACCTCCCTGTGGCTCCCCATTGAGCTTAAATTCTACTGGAGCAGGATGGAAAAACAAATACACGAGCCCTAAGGCGGGGCACGTGACACTTGAAAGCGTTCTGACTCTGTGGACCTTATTCCTCCAGGCCAGTGTGGCAATCACACCCATTGAGAAACCCAAGTCAAACTGCACCCCTGGTCACCATTTCCTCATCCATCTCTCCTCCTCTCCCCCTGAAGAACACATGAGTCCCATTACTTTTTTACTGTCTCAGCACACCATTAAAGCTAAAATGTCAGACCGTGTTACTGGATTATACCTCCCCAGTCACTCTTGTGCTTAATCCGACAAACTTTTTTAAAATAAAAGTGACACAGATGGGTGCTTAGATCTGGGTGTTCAGTATTCTTTAGACATAATAAGCTCAACTTAAGCATACTAACATTTTTTATCTATTAAATTTTGAATGTCGATTTGTTCATTTTTAAACTCTTTTTTTATATCTCTGTTTGTATTTCAATTTGCTTCTCCCATCAAAAGCTGTGTTGCCATTTCTTCCCAAAGTAACATAAAGTTGTATGTTACATCTCTATGCAAGTGACAAATAACATTCGAAATTATCAAGTGAATCAACTGAATGTTTGCCTGACCACAAACTCTTTCCAGAGGTCAAACAGCTGACTAAGGACTCTCTGCAGCTGGCATTTGTAAACCCGGTGTGTCCTGTTGGCTTTCCATTAAAGTACGGTGGAATAATTAATACGAGTCTGGAAGACATTCCTCTTGCTAAAGGCAACATTCTGGCCCCCAGCCTAAACCAACAGTGGGAAAAAACAGGACTGACTGGAGGCCAAAGTGAGCCTCCAGATGGGACTGAGTAACGACTACCAAGCATTATACAAAAGAGGTGAAAGGGCTGAGTTTGGGGAAAGGGCGAAATGTTTCAGGACGACTAAATCATGAACAAGGCCGTATGTATTTCATATGCTGTACATGGAGCATGCGTGCTGCTCACTGTTTTGATTACTCACCACTCTCGCTCTTTTCAATGACGTCCACAACCTCGCCTGCTTGGAGACTGATTTCCGCAGGCTCTTGTTTCTCATAACTGGCCACCACCACATACTGTTCCAGGAGCATGGGGTCCGAAGCATCCAGACCTGGAGTTGATGGAAAAAAACATGCTGTCAGCCAGCTGCCGGCCATAGGTCCACGAGAACGACTGGTGGGCACTCGTTGTGCCATAGGCCACTTTGTCTGCAGAGCTCAGCCAATCACAATAATCACAAGGCTCAGTGCATCTTCCCCAAAGTCTAGCCATAGAGCTGCATCCCTCTCCAGCCCAACATCGAGGGCAATGGAGATGCTTAAACTCCTAAATCAAATTTCAAAAAAAGAATTTCCCTCCGAAAGAGTGAAGGATTAAAAAATCCATTCTATTTTACTGAAGTGACTTCATCCTTATGGGCAAACGAAGTCACGTTCAGGCAGCGGATGCAGGAAAACAAGTAAACGGTTTGAACAGGACCATGAACCGGCGAGCAGCACACAAAAGAGTGCGCTACAGCTAGCTGAGGACGGAACAGTAAAGGCGAGGAAAGAAAAAACTTTCCCTGGAAAATAAACCATCTGCTAAAAAGCCTCCTTCTCCCCAGTTGGGGCTGGAGCTGGAGGAAGAGTAGGGGGTTGTGTACGCCAATCATAAGAGTCGACACTCCGGGCCTTAAATAGAACCAGATGAAGGGGCTGGAGCTGTGCTCAGAGGGATGGCCGTGACTCTCTATGAAACACTAGAGCTCTGACTACAGCATGCAGCCCAGCCAATGGAACTCTTCCTATCTGTACTTTACAAAGTTAACCATTTGAGCACCAGTGGTGACTTAATTTATGCCTACTTTGCTAACTGGGTCAATACCCAGCACTTATGCAGTTTTCTCAAACAAATGGAACTGACCTCTCAAGAAAGACGCATATGTTTTTTATTTGCGAAGGCATCCGACGAAGGTATGGTGCCCATTTTATTGCACACATGCACAACACTTTTCTCCCTCCCATAGGGTCAGGCTCCATTAACTGAGCCAGGCTGAAGCCCTAATCATGAAAAATCTTTGGAATAAGTATAGGTGAATCAAATATAGCAGATCTAACAAGTGTCAGCTGGATTCTAGACACAAACCAGCTGATGCTGAGTTCACACAAGAGCTTCAATTGACATTTGGCCAGCTTCAGCTTCGAAATTGCCAGTTCGAAGCTGAAGCTGGCCAAATGCTTTCACAAACCGACAACAATTTCTCAAAAGGCTAGGTTCAATATGTACACTTTTAAGTCCCAACCAGCTAACATTTTCCCAAAAAAGAACAAAACTCCACACACATTTTTCTAAACATCTTGAAAGAGTCATGTTTTTTTTACTCTTGGCAGGGAAAGTGGGATCAATGCAACTCAACACATTTTGAGATTTGGGCTCAAAATAGCAATGGGATGGTTTACTGCCACTTCTTCTAAGAGATGACCGACACACAGTCCCACCAGGCAAGAGATTCTCCAAATCTGGATAATATTTTGTCTTTAGTCTGGGAAAAAAACATCTGAAAGTTTCAAACAGCAAATCATTCAAAAAGTCCAAACCAACTTCATAACATATGTTAAAACTGCCGAACAAGCTGGATTACTGTGGTTTATCAGATCCAATTTATGCAAGATGTTACGTCAAACCACAAAGTTGGAGGTAGATATGACAGAAAGAATATTATTTACACATTGTCTTCTTGTTTTATAAGGAATAACTAGTGATTACTTTATCTTAAGTAGACAGTCATGCTACATTATAGTAATTATTTAAAATTCATTTTGATGATATTTATAGAATTGCATGAACTTATTAACAAACTCTTAAGAGCGAAATAACAGAAGTGACTTATTGACTTTTACTTTTGAGTATTTAAACATTTCAACTCATGTAGTTCTATAAATGTTATCTAATAAAGGTACCTCTGTAAAATTATGGAGATGCAGCCTTTAAACACATCACTAAAAACAGGTAGTGAGCCCTGATGGAGTAAAGTAGTCGAGTAAGTAAGGACAAAGTCAATAGACCTTCAAAACAAAAGCTAATATTGTAGCTTCTCGTAGTAAATAAAATGTTTTCCAACAGCAGGAAAACCAAGCCTGAATAAGGGGATTGTGTGAGAAACATTAGCTGAAACTGCAATGCACAGGATGCAAGTTTAATTTTGAAAGAGAGCTGAGTTCAAAATGAGCAAATATAAAAAACCCACAAATCAAAATATCCAGTTATATTGTAATTCAGTCAAGTTTCTGCTTTTAATTTAGTCCCTATCAGCTAAAAAATATATCCCGCTTATGTCAAATGGAAAAGTAAATAAACTAAATCTTTGGAGGAAATAAAGATAAAGTATTTTAAAGTTGTGGGCTGCTTCGGAGAAAGTAAGTAAGAAACACAGTATTCCCAGGAAAAGTATTTTTTTCTAATTCAGATTTTAACATGTGCTTCCAGTCCGCATCACCCATCATCAGTAGTTCCAGAGAAGGGGATATTCGGAAACGTTGCAATAACTCATCATAAAGAGAAAGAAGCCAGCATGGCTAGTCAACTCACTTATACCAAGACGTTTTCTATTGTGAAAGATTTTGCAGAGTTCTGCTGGACAGCACATACTATATTTGGCGAAGGCCTTTTATATTTTACTGTCACATTCTGAGCCTTTAAGTAACTTCATGAGAGCAGAACTTGGCTGAGGGGAGGAAAATTTGGCAAAGTCCAACGCCTTTATTTGGCTTGCATCAGCAGATGTGCTTCTTCAATGTAGTACAGATGTAATCATGTCATTGAATCAGTATGTGGCCCTAAGGGGGAACAGGGGTCAGATCAAAAGTAAATAATACATGTTAATATTACTGTAAGGTTTAATTTACCAGTAATTACAATATTAAGATGATTAATGTGTTGAACATCTTCCATGTTTTATGATCAAAATCAAAACAAAAATGAAAAAAAAACTGCCAGAACCAAAATATGGGACATTGTGAAATTTGCTTCTTATAATTGTTTCTCCTCTATCGCTACTTTTCAGTGTTCCTACGTTACAATAACACACCTCTTTCTGCATTCTGGACCGAACCTTTAAAATCTACATATTGAGATCACTACACATTTTGTAGATACATAGAACCAATAGTTCTAATACAGCTCAATACTTTATTCAACATCTCTTTCCTAGTCTGTTTATCTAATGTTATCATGCACAATCACACTAAGACAAATTCCTTCAATGTGTAAACTTACTTGGCCACGCCTCGGCTACGGATAACTGGGAGACAGTGGACAATTACTGTTTCCGATTCTCCTTCTGAATGTATGCTTAGGAACAAAACAACAACCGATTGAAAGATGCACAAGAGTACCTCCAACTTCAGAAAATACTAACTGGTATGTGAATGAAAAGGAAGGCTAAAAATTCCCTGATTATACAGAAAAAGAAGAACAAATACTAAAGGGAAAAAAAGCACATTTCTGGTCAAATTCTCATACAAAACAGTTTCTGTTCTAAACACTGTTTTTAGCAGGAA
This sequence comes from Menidia menidia, assembly GCA_907169785.1. NCBI lineage: Eukaryota > Metazoa > Chordata > Actinopteri > Atheriniformes > Atherinopsidae > Menidia > Menidia menidia. The sequence continues at coordinate 7,917,243 of CAJRST010039999.1, forward strand.
TCTTAAGCTGTGCCTGCAGGGTGGGAGTCCACTGTGACAAATGGTCACTTATCAGAAACAGAGCAGCCTGCACAGGGTCTGCTCTGTATGGCGGGGGCGGGGGGGGGGTTGGAGCTTCCACACAAACAGACTTCAGTGGTAACTTAGGGGGGAAGAAACTCTGATTTGCCTTAATGATTTCCTATAGTTGAAAATCTTATCCATCTAGAAATTCAAACAAACACTCAGACCAGTTGCACTGCCCACTGTCTTCTTAACCAACACAGGAACCCCCCCACCCCCACCCCCCCACAACCCCTGCCCACAACAGGGATGTGTACAGTACCCACCCTGTCCTAAACGGGCTTCTGGCCCCTAAAGAGCTGCAGCACAAAAAAAGACAGCGAGTCGGCACACTTTGACACACTCCCTCAGCCTGTGTGCTGACATGGTTTCCACTTGCCACGTAAACCTCCTCCTCTCCAGCTGCTTTTCACATGCACTACACCCCCGAGCGCTGCATTTCTTTTCCTCTCCTACCCGATTTCCAAAAGTCTTCTGCTGAACTGGCTTCGTGTTTTTGCATAGAGATAAGAGGCAATGCTTTAAAGAAGATAAGAAGCTCCTGAACCTCAGAGTAATACAGTGGCAGCTAATCCCATTGACATTTGAGATTGTCATGACAGCACTTTTTTTCTTCAGTCGCTTATGACAATGCTTTACAATAATGACGTACTCTAAGTATCAGCAGTTAATCATGACAACTCCTTTATATGTTTGAGAGGAGATGGCCTGCCTACCTCTGAACTATAAGTAGATAGTGGCCTGAGTGTGATAAACAGTAGATCATAGACAGACAGAGATCAAGTTTAGGTCACAAAGAGTGAACAAGTCTTATCTAAAAGTTTTTTTTATATCCTGTTTTATAAGTGCAGGGTGCCCTTTTTAAAGCAGCTTTTGCACTTCTTAAACATTGCTTGTATCAGTTCTTCACCAAAACAAAAGACTGATCGCCACAATGAAGAGGATGACAGCGCTGACATGAAAACACAAGCAGAAACAAAACCAAAAGCCAGTGATCAGCTGTGAGTGTGTGTGCCTGTGACATTTCTCTACTTGCCAGGTAAACATCCCCAAACCTCTAACCACTCGCAGTTTTGTGGTGAAAAGCTACATTCTCCTTTTTGGGGCAGGGGATCAGCAAACTCTTACGGGAGACCTGAAGCATGTAATTATGGAATAAGCTGCAACTACAGCACAAATTCACCACAGACTCACTGCACTTTATCTGCTGTCCTGTTTTAAAAGTGAAATATCAGCTTCTGACCACTAAGGTCCTGCATGGGGAGTAGGGTGAAGGTTCCTGGATCAGGTTTGGGGAATTTGTTCAGATGAGCTAAAAATTCAAATCAAACTATCAGGAGTAGTAGGCTTCATAGAGCCAGTATGAAACTTCTGAATTATTCACACATTTGTTACAACATCAGAAAAAAGTAGGAATCTAGCAGCAAGAACTGTGCATTGGAGTTATAGGAGCAATATGACAAAATGTCCACGAATTTGAATATTAGAAGGAGCAAGTCTGATAACTTCTGCAGACTGAATGCAGGCTACTCAACCAGTGCATGCACAAACACACACACACACACACACACTGAGCTGAAATAAGACATTTTTTCCATTTCAGTATGTGGCTGGAATTTTCTGTTACATAAAGCCTCAATACCATGGAACACATAATGAAATTACTTTGGAGTCTTATTTCGCCTGGTGACAACCCCTGCACAGCTTCTTCTCTAAAGCTGATCACCCAAAGAAAAATTTACCTACAGATCACTTGATGAACACTGAAACGCTCACAACCTGCTTTGAGGGTAGAATGGCCACAGCGACATAACATCTGATTGCAGGACTAGCGTGTAATGCAGTAATGCATTCGGGTATTCTAAGACCGCGTGCACACAAGTGCACACACATATAAATACAGTAAAACTGCACAGCTGCTCTCTAAACCCTTCTCATACTTTTCCGGTTGCCTCCTACGCTCTTATCCCCATGCTCAGCTGAGTCACTCGGTCTTTCTTGCACTCTAGCACACACATACAAACACATCAACAGCAATCCAACAGCCAACGCTGGCAGTGTAAAAGAGTAGTCCCAAACAGGTGTTCTTCTCCACCTAACACAATTTTCTTTGCCAGTTAATAATAATGCAGAAGTGTTGGATCAGGATGTGTTAAAGTCAGAACATGTTCTCTTGAAAATACATCTGACGTCATGACAGAGCGTTCAAGAAAACAAAACAAGTGCTGATAATATTCTTTTTGAATATGTTAATGTGGAATGTGAATATTAAAGGCTGACTGTATCCTCATATGAGAGGTCAACCAAAGAATATGAGCAAATTTAGCAGATTTCAGATATTCCTCTTCCTTCCCAATATAGGAGGTTATTTTTTTAAAGCCAGAAAGAGACATCTTTCTTTTATATTTGCTGAACTTTAAGTCTTGATCTCCTGCCGAATACTGCCATCTTTTTCATTTGCAAACACGTTGAGTCGCAGAATTGCTGGAGCTCTCCTATCGGTTTCATCAGTTTAGTGCAACTCTTGTATGGAGAGAGCTCACATTATCCTTCAAAGGAACAGTAAAACAACAAAGTGAGTGTGTCAAACAATGCTAAATGAAGTCAAAAAGGTTTTCTTACCTGATTTACGTCGACCGGAGCCCCCACAGTCTCTGGAAAAGAAACAACACCAGAGCAACATGGTCAGTGCAGGTGTGTGCGTGGTCGATGTCGGGGCATTGACATGGCTTGATCAGTCCGTCAGCTGGGTGAGGCTGAATCTCTGAGACCATCCAAATGCAGTTGGCACCCCTCTACCAGCCAAACCCTTGCTGAGAATGCATGCAGAACTTGACCCACGACCAGAGGGAGGGGGACGGGGTGGGACACATACAGCTGAGTGCTACAGTAAGCATGTAAAGAACAGTACTAAAGCAAACTATCAGTTCTTTTGGCCGATGTATTGAAACGTGTGTAAATATCTGTACTAATGGTGGACATGAGGCTAATGCAGCTGGCTCTGTTTAACAGAACAGCATTTATTTACATGACAACAGTATCATATCTCCCTGTTGGGTCTCATTCATGTGAAGATGTGAAAGGCCTCTTTCTTAAGCAAAACGCTGAAAGGGAGATCATTAGTGTCAAAGAACTCGCCCTATGCTTTGACACTCATTAAATCACAGAGCAGCAGCTTCCCACTCACTCTGCTTACATTTTCTGTACATGTCTGCATGTGACTCAAAGCACTGACCTTCATCTGCAGTACATAGATCTTCAGAAAAATTAAAAAAACAAGTAAATTAGGAAAACAGACAAAACGCTTAGAGCAACATGGAAAATACAACCAAAAACTTCACAACACTAAAAGCAGAAAAGATAACAGTGAAACTTTTTTACAGGGTACTTGTAAAACAATAACTGCCATCCAAAAGGCCTTTTCTGATCAACCTCCCCCAATTCCAGCTTCCTCTTTTCTTAAAGTATTTTTTTAAATGAGACTCAACTTCTTTTTTAAATAAATTGCACAATGGGTCCTCCCCATATCATCTGAGATTTACGTCAGACGTAAATTGTTTTGTTTTTTTGTTTTTTTAGAGATACGGAATTAGAGAAGACCGTAAAAGGGGCACAAATATTGTTTATGAACAACAAATGGGCATTTTTCAGTCATAAAAAAGGCACTTGAACATTGTTATTGGGAATCTGAATGGAATATCCATTGTACAAGTCATTGAAAGGTTTGATAGAATGAGGGATCCTGTGCATGCACACAAAGCCAACAAAGTCAAAGATATATGTGAGATATATGCAAACATGTTACAAATGTGTCTTATTTAAGCTAAATATAAATTACTGCATAGGGATTCAGAGTGCTTAAAAAGGGACATCTAGGGCCATAAATGGTTGGTTACAACATGTGTAAATATATCATAGGTTTCAAAGTGAACATTTTTAATGTTATAGTACGCATGTGGCACACATTTGCAATGTTTACTTTTCATAATTTCTGGCATTGCTTCCAATGTGTTTTTTGGAGGAGAATCTAGGCAAAGATGGAAATGAGGTTTTGGAAGAAGTGACAAAGATAAAGTGGATTCCTGACCTGCTGTGCTAGCTCCCGACCCTCAGCACAGAGGTGGAGTTATATTCCTCCCAAGAGGAGACCAAGTACACAGTTCTGGCTCTGTGGGCTTTGCTCTGATCACTTGTAAAATCTAATAGCTCACAAGAAGATGCAAAAAATATCTCTTTGGGGGGCAGACATGAAAGGCACTAAAGAAACTCATGATTTGGTTTCATTGTGTCTGTGAGGGAAGATGAGAATTCCATACTGTTAACACACAGTGTATGTTTACAGTATTTAATGAACACATCATTACATTTCAAACCCATGAGAATGCATTTTAGCTTGGTTTGAGGGTAACCATGTGTTTGCACATAACTAGAACTCATCCTTTGTAGGTGTTCTTGTTAGAAAAGGAATGTGCACATTCAGTCCGTCTCTTGCATTTTTCTGTAAAGTCAGTGGACTTCAGTATCTGGCCTGCTCTATATCTGCATTACAGTGACACTCCTGCATGACCTCACATTTACCTCTGCAGGGGTAACCTCTAAATCTGCAGTCAATGGGTCAACATAATTGAGCAGCAAATCATTATGATAAAGCAGTTCAGTGTGAAGGGTAAAGGCGCTTCTGTGAGAGCACATATAACCCCAGTAAACTCATGCACACTAGCCCCAAATCTTCTGCAAAACTTTGGCCATGATTACACTCTGATGTCAGTGTAAAGGAATGTTTTGTTGACCATGTATCAACCGCTAATAACTTCTTCTCTTGTGCTGAAACTCTGATGACAAATCTAGCTAGAGGCTGCAAAGAAAAGATTTCCAGACTAATAAGGTGTCACTCACATGACTTAGAACGCATTCATTCACAGTGGTATTAATCACAGTGTGTTAATACATTCCTCATTTCAAGATTTTAAAAAACCCACAGTAAACACTGAGAATAATACTTGGGTTCCAGTAGCGATCATAAGGTTAAAACATTCAACCTCATTATTTAAGGTTAAAATAAATCTTATAGGTAAGGCAGAAAAAAAACTTAAACATGAGTATGTGTGTAAGTTTTCTGGAGATGGCGGGAATCTTGCACCAACAGCAGGGTCATATGGCATAAATAGTAACTTCAAAGGACAGAATGAACTTTTAACCAAATTTATTTCATTGAATTTTGTGGAAATTGCATCTTGCAATGCTTAAGTGTCCCACAAAGTCTGCCATGTCAATTTGAAAAAGAAAAAAACACTGAATCTAAGAACGAGCACTATAAACTGTTAAATGAAGTTAGACGCCATGGCGGTCAGTCCTTTGTTCTTGCTCGGTGTTAGATTTGTCTTCAGCCTCAGATACTTGACATCAGCATGGTGATCTTGTTTCAAATTACTACTTGTGGTGCGGACTTGTTGCATGAGTAATGTGCAGATATGAGAAGATGTGCACAGGACAAATGTGGGGGTGACGTTTACATTTACCATACATTGAATAACTTTTATCCTGACTTATACAAGACTGCTTTGTTTCAGAGAGACTGTTTCTATCATTAGAAACGTAACTTTCAATCGTTGCATCCTTATGAAAAAATAGGAAGTTCACGCATCAATATTGGAGCTTGCCCTCAGATATTGTTTATTATATTATGAGAATAGCCTTGAAACTCCGGTGTGGCTGCTGAATAACTGAACCTATTGACAAAGGTTTACTAAAAGAATTAGAAGTGCATCGAAATGGATCAAATAGCAGAAAACATGAACATTAAAAATACAGGACAAACATACATAAACAGATTAACAAACATTCTGTGAAATAAGAAAATTTTAAATGTCAACAAACTTAGACTGGATTCGATCATTCTCTTTATCATTGCCCCATGCACTGGCCTCAATACTGGAGATTATTTCCAGACCCTTGCTTAATAGTTTGTTCTAATTAGATATATAAAATGTAGGGGACATATCTCTGATAGGATGAATAGAGCCTGTTTATGGTATAAAAACGAGAAAAAAAAATCACACAGCAGATTTGGCAGAAAAATGTGTTTTTCATTAAACAAGGATAAACACACTGGCTGGCACTGAAGGTATGTCTAATCTGTGCCAAACACCCTGAAGGCAACTGATGTCAAAATGACGAGCCAAATCCCTGCAACTGCAAAGAAAACAAATAGAAAGTTTCAACACTGCTTTATGTCCAAACTACAAAAGCAAAGTTACAAAAATCACTGATGACATGTCATAATTTAGCTGTTGACTTCCAACAGTCAATACTGGAGTCAAAGTTTTATCTAAAGATCATTTCTCCTGCTTAGATGATTAAAGAACCTACAGAAAAAAAAAAGAATTAATGTTATACACTCTCTTGTAAAGTTCACAATGTAACGCTGAATTTTTTTGCCAACATTCATCTGCTTGTTATCACTATAAGTCTAGTCTAAGATCCTACTTAGGCGTGAAAAGAGGACCACCCAGCAGTGTGGGTAATTTAGTTTGCACGATAACAGCACACTAGGACTGCTTCATACCAAAGTTGTACTATGTTAAACTTGCAAAACAATAAAGACAGAAAGCCTGTTGCAGGGCTCCCTCTTGTGGTGGAGCAGCATTGGACACTGAACATTAGATGGCAGTGTTTGATGAAGACTTCAACAACAACTGGACTTTTGAGCTCAGCTGAACCCACAGTTTGAAATAATGAGATGAGATCAAACCATTAGATTTTCAGGATAAAAGCTAAAGATCTTTTATAACATGTTTTTATTACCCGAACATCATCAGATTAAGAGAAAAAAAGGGTGTTTTCTGTTTTATTTCTACCATTTTCACATTTTGAACAATTAACACAATAACTCACATTTCTCGACTGCAGTTCATTCCCCTTGAATGATAACAATGCAAGTACGCATTTGCTGAGATGCTGAGTATGGGCCACTTCAGTTGGACATTTTTATGCCCGACTGAAGTGGCCCAGATCCAGCATGAGAAAAAAAAGGCAGTGCGTGGGTGGGATGACTTTTAGACCTCACGTCTCATTTCCAGCGGACCGTCTCTAAGACTGCAGGAGACTCTCACTTTGAAGTGGGATTAACATGCATGAGTACAGAAGGTTAGAGGTGTTGCCTGGCTATAGCTGAGAGGTCACTCAACTGTTTTTACTCCAGAGCGTGAAAATAAGACACAGCCTTTAAAGAGTTTAAAGGGAGCAAAAATACCTCAGATGCCCAACGGAGCATGTTTTGAACAGGACCAAAAAAAAAATCAAACAAAGAGCAACTGCAGCCTGCACTGTAATTATTTCCTCGCTTTGAACTGAAAAAGACAAATGACCAGACTAAGGGCCTTATTGGCCTTGAGACTTGAACTCGTGGCATCTCGTGACGGCACTGATCCTTCCTAATTTGTTCTGGCATCATATGTCACCTCCCTGAAATCATTATTAATAAAACACAATGCCTGTCTATGAGTATCAATCAATCATCTCAGACACAGCTAAGCCTGCAGATCAGGGCGGGTCAGCAGCACAAATGAAAGGTCCCAGCTGCTGAACCACACACACACACACACAGTGTTTACAACCCACCAGAGGGCAATGTTTGGTATCTCAGCTCATATGACAAAGGGGATGCTAATGCTCAATAAAAACGTATGTTTTCTCAAGCACAGTTTTAGTTACTCACTCTGTGGGAGGGTTGAGGTCCTCTGAGTTGGTTTCAAAGAACTTAAGGACCTCCTCACTTTGGGAAATGTGGGAGGGAAGCTTCATCAGAGCCTGTACGAGAAAGGAGAAGGAAATGGTTGGAACATCAACACAAGTTCGACAGATTTAGAGTCAATTAATTCACACTGGTAGATGACTAATGGCGTTGTCACACTTTGTGCAGTGAGATCAGAGAACCTGGCAGTGATGTAAAAGCTGTGTATGGGAAGGAAGAGGGCTCTGGGCAGAGGCAGAGGGACAAGACAAAGGAAAACACATGGTGATATAGTGAGAGAACCAGCTCCATGACCTTTTCATTATTCAGTTTCAGTCCACTGAACAAGAAACTAAGAAAGACAATATCTAAAGTAAAGCTTCCTGCCTTCATAATAAATCCCCACTAAATTAAACCCACTGCTCTACTTGGCAACCCACCTGCCTCACATTCCCTTCTTTCCCCCAGTGGATACGAGAGGGGCACGGTTACTACCACACTTGAACGTACATCTGCTGATTCATTCTTATCCCTGTGTGCCGCAGTTCCTTTGTTTCCTGCCCTTTTAGATTGGTGACAGGAAATGACCAGGGCACATATAGCAGTTGCTTTCCTGTTGAAGCTGGTGTTGGAGATTAATGCTGAGCCCTGCCTTGAAAATATTGAGGCCAATATTCAATGACCGCGACATGCTCTTCCAATCAAAAGACAATAGGAAGCTTGTCCTAATAGTGCCAGTAGCAAACTGTGGGGAAAGAAATATTGTTGAGGATTTTGTGAGGCCCCTGGCTTTTTTGTCTTACTTTGCAATAATTATCCAGGTGTTTCAGCCTTCTGACGGCGACATCTCGGATGTGACTGCGGCGAAACAAGACTTTACCTGAACAGAAACAGAGCACTGTCAATTAACACAATCTCAAAAAATCAAATGTTCCAGTTTTGAGAGTTTGAAACTCACACGCCTATAAAAAGATAAAACCATCCCTTTTTTCATGACACTGATAACAACTCCAAATGTTTTTGTTTTCAGTTACTGAGCAGTAGTGTTTGATTTAAAATCTAAGATATATGAAGTTTATAAGAATAAATATAAGTCTGCTGCTACCACATCAGCAGCTTAGAACCAAGTTTAAATGAGTGTTTCTAATGTTAGAAGCCTAAACTGTAAAAGGCATAGTCTACTAAATATGTTTGAATTTCTTTATCAAAATTTTAGGCAGCCTCTGGACATCAGCAATGTGTCATATATTGTCCCACACAAACATTTTTTCCCACATTTGGTTTATTGGGATGTGTTCATAAATTAACATCTTTTATTAAGGTAGACATTAATGGAACAAAGAAAATCCCTCCCCTAGTTTCTCAGTCTAAACAAAACTCTCAGAGATCACCATGGACTGACCCCTAACAGCATGCAATTGTATTAAACCTGCTTTCATGATGTGTCTGCTGTCTCTGAGGGCGTACAGCTCACCCCATGTTTGGCTTAAAGAGAGATCAAAACAGCACTGAGCAGACACTGGTAACACTGCTTGTCTAACAAAGGATCTCTTCACTACTCCCTCTCTTCTATGGCCCACAATGAGTTTATCAGATTAAAGAAATCTCCTTCTGCAAAACCTCCTACTGACATGGCTGACCACAAATTGATTTGGCCTGGTGGAATATGGAAGTTGATTAAACTATACGATGTTGTAGGCTGTGCTATGGAGTTTGTAGATGCACCAACGGACTGCAGTTGTCAGTGAAAATGTATTTCAGGGCTCATAAGGATTGCAGACCTTTGTATTTATCTAAAACAGATTGTGATACTGACAGTTATACCAAAGAGGAAAGAGTGTTTTGGGGTTTTCACCTGGCAAAAAAGGAATGATTCTCTTTTTTGGGTCCTTCTGTCCTCCCTCAATTGGGAATTTGTCAAGGATTCGCATCTGTAAATGATGGTGAGAGTAAATAGTGTTACAAACATCAGTTGTTAAAACAAAACTCAGAAACATTCTAAGAAACACAAAAAGGTATATTTCACTATAATAAACCTAAACTGTCTTTTGTCATGTGTCTAAAAGATTAAGCTAAGAGCTAAACAAAAAACAACACATTATGAACTTTCAGTTGACCTCATTGTTACAGTACATGGATTCAACAGTGTAAATACACATCATCTGAACAACCGTGCAGCTTAAGACAGTCTCAGATGATCACTGGGGCAGCAGATGGGCAACATCCATTTAAGGGGCTTAAAAGCCATTAGGATAGATAATGGATAATTAGCACTTTGATGTTAACACTTGATACATCTGTCCATTTACTGGATCGATCTCTTGAGAGATTAGGGCCTGGACAGTGAAAAGAAACAGCATGCAGTGCAAATAACTTAATGATGCAAGCATCTACCCAGAATTGTGTGCATCCATCCTCTGTGTGCAAGCATCATATGCTTCACATTATGCATGATGTGTGAGCATGTTTTGGCGAAAGCTGCAAATGTATCAAGTATGCATCTGTGTCACAGACAAGAGTCTCTAGTTTCCTCTTTATATAAATTACACCCATATCATGAATGTACTTGAGAGCAACCCACAGTATCTATGGGCTTGAGAGCCAGATGTAACCCCGCCTCTGATAGTTTTTGTCTTGCCTTACTCCAGATGTGCTCAGTCAAACAGCAAGCGTCAAGCTAAATCACACTCAGCTGAACGGGGGACCAGGAGATAAGTCTGAGTCTAAATTGAGCCAAAAAAGAACCAGGTGGACAAACACAATCCAGTTTGGTGGGTGACATTGGATCCAGTCTGTCTGGGCCTGTAGGAGTTGTTTGTAAAACGTCTGAAGTAAGAGGTGGTTTTGTTTCCCATACTGTGGTTCTTTTTTTTTCTAATCTCATCTGCTGGCTTTGCTAAATCCTAAATTTTCACTGAGAGCATGGCATTTCCCCCCTCCTCTGAAGTATGCACAACCAGCAAAAAGTGGTTTTCTTTAGAAGAAAAAAGACATCTTTATTGTGTTTTCAAGGGAAAGCAAAGGGCTGAGCGCAAAGAACAGTCTTGGTAAACCAAACCTGCACACATGGACACAGTAGTATGAAATATGATCTTACCAAGATTAGAGTTTTGTTCTCCTGAAACTGAGAGGGTTAGAACTGAAATATGTACACAAACCAGACTGTTTTTCTTAAGGATACATTGACAATGACACAGTTTTATAGCAAGGCTTGCAATTTCCAAAAAATCCCAGTTGTTATAACAGTACATTGGCAGCTGTACTGTTTATATGACACACCAAAGTGCACACTCAGCTTCACAGCTGACCGTAGTCGGACACTCCCTCAAAGTCGGGAAAGTTAACTCGGCGCTGAGAGTTAGTCTTTTCCTCCAGAAGTGAGGATGACATCACCCGACAGGCCCTGCCCGTGAGTGTTCACAGGTGTAAAAGCCATTACTATAGCAACAGCCAAACAACTTGGAACAAAACTCTGCAGGAAAGTATTTCTCACATTTCATATATCTTTCATTCAGATAATTCAGGGACCAGGGAAGCTGTAATTAATCTATATTTCTTTCCTTAACTCCGTCCAGGAAAGCCCAGTGTATTAAACTGCTGGATACCCTCTGGGAAAATAAATACATTTGTGCAGTAACAGGTGCTATGATGTAATCACCTGATTACTTGGAGAATCATAGAGATTATTATAACTGTTGAGAATAAACTCTTGAACCTGGAAACAGTAGAAATTTGAATTAAATTGAAAAGGGAAAACAGCTTCTGTAAACGGTAGTGATGATTAATTGAAAGAGTTTTACTTAACAGCACTCACATGAGAAAACAGGGAATACAGACAAAGAGCCTCGCTTTGTCTGTGAAGCAGACAAAGAAACTGTTCTGAGAGGAATTTCAGACCAGGGGGAGTTATGAGGAATTTTTGAGTGGGAAAACAATCTCATTCCATTTCTGAATTGTGCTTCAACACCTACTTAATGGTTGTTTACTGCAAAGAGATCATGGCGCAACGATCTTTGCACAATGACCTACAATAACTCGTTTCCTTGGAATATTGCATCATTGGTAGATGGATTAAGATACTATGTCTGATCAGATTTTGTTGCTTAATGGAGGATATCATTTATTTCTTAATTGAGAAACCGAATTAGTTCATCATTAATGTTGATGACCTAATAGTTTAAGATAAAGCAAAAAATGTTAAATACTTGCTCAGGCGGCTTATACTTACCTATTTGTTCTAAATGCATTAACATACCTTCCAGATAACATTATTGTACAAATAATCTAGTATTCCAAGATAAATTGCAGGTAAAAAGGACTTGTGGAAGAGATTTATCCCCATGGTTCAACTTCTCTATGCTGAAGGATATAATAAAGGAAGCGATAAACATTTGGATTCCAGTGGCTTTTATCATGGTTGATTTAAATACTTCCCCAAAACTCTTCAGTTGGGAGCCTTGCAAAGCCTTCAACTGCATCATTAAAGAGAATGCCTTTGCATAAAACCTTCAGACGATATAGTGGGATAAACTGTACAGCATTTAAATCACTTCAACTAGTGGCAGATCAAAATGGTGACTGTAGGTTTGGACATAACAAAATGTGGGAGTTGGAAAGAACGGTAAGTGTCACACCCTTATAGCTTTTTGCTCAACTGTGTGTGACACATGCAACTCAAAGCTTTCCTGCCTACACAGTCAGGAGTTTAATGCTTTGGAAACCATTATCTATGATCTTTCCTTTTTTTTTGCCTGTATACGCAGTGTTTTTTTTAAGTTCCAACTTATGTCAAGAATGTAGGTCTGAAAATGTAAAACAAAAAGTAGACCAGTGGACTCTGGCTCAACTCCAGAATTCAAATATAATGACAACTTAGGGGTCTTGGAGAAGTCACTGTCCAAAAGCAAAAGCAGGCCAGCTAGCACTCTCCACAATCCCCCCTGGAATGCTGTGACTCGTGTGCTCTATTCACTGTGGTTGAAGGGTGTGCAAAGAGGGGCGGGGGGGGGGGGGGACTCAACAGTCCTGCTTATATCAAACCCCTTCAGGTCTAGAATTTCCTTTTGACACCAGAGAGAGCATCAAATAGGCCACAGGCTTAGCACCAGTAAACTGGTAAAAAGTTTCAGCAAGTAGAGATCAACTCTGCATGCAAGTCATTCATTCATTTCGGTCAGCAAAAAAGACAAAGAGTAATAATATTCAAAATACGACAAAAGTGATAAGGTATCATTTGCTAAATTGTCTCCAACAGTAGAGTTATGGTGAGCTCAACTGCAAAGTGTGAAGCATTGCCGAATCTTGCTCTTTGACATGTCTGAATAAATCATTTTAAATATATATACATTTATACATAACTATGTAACTATACTATTCCCTTGTCCATTTTCTATGGTCAGCTGCAGACTGTTGTTTTTCACAGAGTACTGTGGCCAGACAAACACACCTGGGCAGCACCAATCTATGGACAAGACCAATGTTTACATAGACAGTAGAGAAGGTCTGCTTCAATCAAACAGACCAGGGCTGAATTTTCCTGACTATTAGCAAGAGACTAAAGAACAAAGAGTTTCCTGCAACCAGTCCACTGGAGCCACAGGGCTGTAGTGCAGTCTGGCTGAGACAGATATCAGACAAGAGCAAGGAAACTACATAATGTAAGTGTCCAATAAGTGTCCATTCATTTAGGTTTAAACCTCCACACTGTTTGTTAAAGTTTAAATTTATTCTCTTGCAAATAAAAAAAATAAATTAAATTAAATAATTCACTCAGAGATTCAGAATGCTGCATTCTACATTCTGGCTGAGGTCGTGTTTTTCCTTGCATCTACTGACTGGATTTTCCCCCATTTCCCTATTTCCGAACTGTCCTCATAAATGAGATCTTTCACAAAACACGCTGCCTGCAGAAGCTAAGCAGAAAGAAGTGACCAAAAGGTCAATCTGACGTCAGAGGGTACAATGTGGCAGTATGATGAAGATATATGAAGGCGATTCCTGACAGAAAATGTCAAACTTAATGGCTTTTGAGCAACGTCCAGCGCAGCTGTGAACGGAGTCTGTGAAAGAATTCTGATAGTGTGCTGGTGCAACATACCTGCAAATCAAAGAACTTGCTGTATCTCCGGTAGATGACATGGGACGTGGAGTCTGAGTAGGTGACATTGATCAGGTACACCTAATGTGGAGAGGACAGAGAAAACAGGATAGTGATGAACAGTTTCTCTTTGTCAAAGACACCATGGCACCACTTTAACTCTCATGACTTAATTTCAAAGGTCCTCAGAGGTTAAACAAACTCATTAAGTTCCTCTGTTTCAGTTGCAAATTCAATAGCTATCAGGAGGTCAATAAGAAGGTCAAAAGATTTCATGCATTAGGTCACTAAAGCTTTTCATGATTAATTAAAGCACATTTAAACTTAAGTGCATTTGATTTTAGATTGTATTTCTATCTATCTATCTATCTATCTATCTATCTATCTATCTATCTATCT
>CAJRST010039999.1:7931543-7970355 GCA_907169785.1 Menidia menidia
TCTATCTATCTATCTATCTATCTATCTATCTATCTATCTATCTATCTATCTATCTATCTATCTATCTATCTATCTATCTATCTATCTATCTAAACAAGTCTTCATTCTATCCTAAAGTTAAAGCCCATTAACTATTCGAAGCACATGCCATCACTTGTATTCACAATCTCATTGTTTCACACTACCAACAGCTCTAACGGTTTGTAAGGTCGATCGAATGGTAAATCGACAGCTTTGCCTTTTGTCTCCACTATCTCTTAATCAAGACATAAATCTGTTAGACTTTAGACACTAACCTAATCTGCCTGTAAATCTCCCTCTCTTTTCTTCCCCCACTCATGAAAAAGACCTGAAAAAGTATAAACTCCTCCACTTGAGAGGGACACACCTTGGAGTGAGCAATCCACTCTTTCCTGAATGAGGACCATAGTCTCAGACTTGAAGAGACTCATTCTTATCCTATCCCTCCATTTTGATTAGGCTAATGAGACCACAATTTCTGCTAAAAGCAGAGATGCAATCCTAAAATGACTGAACAGGAAAGTCTCCAACCCTTGGCCTTGCACCAAGAAATTCTGTCCAGAAACACAATGAACAGAATCTGTGGCATCCCTGGAGGAGTCGAACACTCAACAAAATGTGTCTGACTAACTGCCAACAATGCAAACCAAGCTTCCATTTTTTTTTTTTACTTTTTCCCTAACATATTCCCAGGGCTCTACTTTCAGTATGGCAGGCATATCAATAGGACTGAGAAATCCTATTCCCACCAGCACTTCCCACTGTGGCAGAACACCACCTCCCCCACCAGAGGCATCTAATAGTTTGCCGGAATCCCTCACCTCACCAAATTGTCCCCGTCTGAGTCTTTTGTATTTGTTTTGGTGTGTCCTCTGGAGTCCCACAAGCTAGGAATAAGTTCATTGTTTGTTGGTTTTTACAGTTAATGATCTAGGTTTATTCACTTTGCAAATTATTGTTGAGCAGCAGCAAATCATTTAGTTTTATCAAAGTTTTCTGAGGAAAAAACTGATGACGCCGACACTGTGTCAAGAATTTGTGGAGGCCTCGTCCTTCACAACAACAAACTCTCAGGGAAATCTACCAACACGTCCTGAAACTGAAATAGGAGTCATGATTTACAAGGCAGATCGTGGCAGTACCAAGTCAAAGAGATCTACTTGTGTTTTTTACAATGCAAAAGTTAAATTTATCCCAACAAACAAGCACGCGTACCCTTAGGTTAAAAAGCTGACAGCTGAAACTAATACTTGAAGGACGCATTTTGGCTCAGGGTGTTTACAAAAGCGTCTTGTACACATGTGGTGGCAAGCTGCGAGGAAATCCAGTTTGAAATGCAGTCTTTGTTCTGCAAAAACACTATTTTGTAAAATGAGCATGCACTAAGGCAAGTTCTTCATCAGTTTGCTAATGAAATACAGACAGACTCATTAAACATTCAGAATTTTCGCAATCCTCCTAGGCTAAATCCATGAAGAACTACGCACCACATGTGTCACATTGTGACAACAATACTTGTGTGACAAAAAAATAACATGGATTTGACAGTCGATGCTTGATAACTGAGATACAATGAACCTACCTGATGAATTTAGGACGTTTAAACGTTTCATGTAATAGAATTATACTTTTTACTTTTAGAGATTCAAAAGCACAACAAAGAAAGGCAAATCCATGACTCTGTGTGGGCACATCTGTATGAAACTACCATGCCCGGTAGTCAGAGCTCCGCAGGCAAATTGTTCTTCCAAATATTTAGACGTGGGTGCTAAAAACAGTGTGGATCTGGGTTTATATACATTGCTCCTACTATTATGTAGCCCATGTGCCACAAGCCTCTGGAAGGAAGTGACACTTGAACAGTGGGAACAGAGGACAAAGGGCTGCTTCTTTCCTCTCTCAAACCGGACACGCATTTCCACTAGCTTAGCTCATAGATAATCAGATTTTATTTTTTTCTTCCTCTTCTTCCTTCATGGGGACTTCCCAGTCAGACTTCTCATCCGGCTTTAATCCCAAGGGGAAAACTCTGGGCCCAAGGTTTAGATGCCTTGGGGAGCCTCCCTCAGCAGGAGATGGACAATGCAATTGATCTTAACTCTAAGGTTAATTAATTCAATTGAAGCTGATGGACTAATTGATCTTTGCGGTCCCACTGAGACGTGCCCCATGCCACTGATCTCTCAGATCAGTAAGGTGACACTTACTGATTGTTGAGGCTTCAGGACAATGCCCCCCATTTTATGGTCAGTGCCATAAAATGAGTTGTAACCATGGTTCTGCTATGTGCTGAATCTAGAGTGCCAGCGTGTGCACACTTATGTGTAGAGTAATGCTAATAATAACAAATTAGCTCCATTTCTGATTGGATTTATACACAACGTTTAACTGTGGCTTATGATAATCTCCAGATCTCGGTCATCCACCAAAAATTGAAATATTAACGAGAAAAAGTCAAGTTAAGTCATCAAATTACTGTCTGTCACTATCATTTATGACCAAATGTCTGTTTGCAAATTACTGCTGTGTTTACTAAGAGATATTTTAAAGATTTAAATTACATGTTTGTTTATTTTCATCTATGTTCAAATATCATACCATTAAAACACATAAGGAAATCAACAAATAATCACCTTTGCTGACAGCGTAATTCCTCTGACCGGCAAAATATTGGTCGTTCAATAATATAAATATTCTGTTACTACACGTTAAACCAAATGGATCGTTATTATTTTTCTCACTACAGATTTTAAATGTGATAAACACAGGGAACACTGCGCTGTTGCTGTCTGGAGCTCTTTCTTATTATCCTTCATTTCCGTAGACACGACATTGAGCCGAAACCTTTCTCTGTCAGTCACCAAAAAGATCTAGATGTAGACGTTGAAAAAACAAAAAGTGTCCTCATTGCCGTGCTGCCAGAAAAAGAAAAAAAAACTGCTGCCAACATCATAAGCTTCAGCTCTCTTCCTCGTGAGATTTAAGGCTCCCTCACTATTGTCACTGTCACCATTTGATGATGCATATATCTTTCTTTTTCTCACCGCTAAAAGTCAACCAGCAAACTTTGATTGCAGAAAAACTTCTTCCCAAACCTGGGCTTAAGAGAATATATACAAGGGGAGTGGATTTGAAGGCTCTTCATCTCAGGAACAACATCCTTTATTAGGACATTTTCACCGTCACTCCGAGGCCCATGCTCTCTCTCTGTGTGGATGGAAAGACACTGCTGGCATGTTTGTCTCTTGCTAAATAAGGACAAATACGTGTTTACCTACACAGACAACATAGTTGAGCATCTCAAAAGTGTCAGGAATACTTCATTGATCCCCCGGGGGGAAGTTCTGGGGACGACACAAACTCAGGAGGGCCTTTTTTGTGCGGCTGCACAGCTTCAGTCATTTCCGAAAAAAACCTCGTCCCCATTTTTCCTTTTAATGACATGGGAATGTGTTTGCGAGGCAGACAACAAGACAAACATTATTCTTGTTATCCCAAGGAGCAGCTCCTGATTCTCAAATTCTTTCCTGTCGAAATATACAAAATGTTACGTGGCATGAAGAAAGTAGCCCCAAACCGTCACTCGGTTTCTATCACAAAAGGGTTTTAAACAATCTCTTTGCGATTTCTTTTCAGCTGTCCATTTTGGTTTGGGCTTTTTTTTTGGCCCTCTAATCTTGCGGCTGAACAGAAAAACACTGGCAGTGTGAAACAGCGAGGGTGTGTTTCTGGCAGCAGTCAGATGAAACACAAAACATGGCACATGGGAAATGCTTCCATACAGAACATGGTAAAGATTCAGGTAGTAAAGTCAGTCTTGTGAGTTTTGTGTTCTTCTTGTGTTGAAACAGAAAAACACAATGCTGTCACACACTCTCTTAAAACATTTTGTTAGCATATGTCTGTTTCTTAATCAACATACACACTTTAGAGGACAGCCAACAGCAAGTCTTTGACAATAAATAAATCAAACTTGGAGAATGCAGCAGTTGTACTTTAAAGAGAGTATTAAAACAGCTATTAGGAACTAAAGACATCAGCAGTTTTGTCAGTCCAATTGAGGATTAAGACTTCAAAATGACTAGTGGCTTCTGCACAACAATCTAAACCCGGGAGCACTCCAGACATTGACAGTAATCCCTCCCATTCCATTTCAGATCAATGGAAACATCCAAACAGCTTTTATTTTGACTTTTTTTTAATCCAGAGGTCATTTTAGAAGGTCTTTAAGGATCCTTAAGCATTATGATAAATTCTAACAGAATACTTTCCAAACAACAGCATTATGTGTGTTTAATAGAGTTACATATATTCTGGTGACTTGCAAAGAAAAACATAGAGTTGTTGCAGATTAAAACATTAGATTCTCAAAAGGGAATGAAGACATCAACAAAACCAATGTGATTATTTTCATATGTGTTGATTTAAGCTAGTTGGCACAATGTTTACCGCAGGAAATACTCTCATTTTATAATGAGGTTTCTCAACTTACTTTTATGTTGCTTTTTAAAGATTTTTGTGCAAGAAAACAGATGTAGAGACACAAACTAAGCAGCGATATGTCAAAGAATGCAGAGAGAGAATCATTGTCCATTTAACACCAGGGCAAACACAGGAGTAGATAAGAGGAAAATCTCTCTCACACACACACACAAAAGTCGTTCGGAATTCATCCTCTGAACGTTTGAACCGATCCTATGGCGAATCCGTTTAGGAACTAACGAAGCAGGCCATTTCAGATTATTGCACGCGCGGTTTCTAATGATAAACGAGCACAGATCGAGACCGAAGCTGATCTAAGAACAAAAGAGAAAGACAAAAGCAGGCAAACTTACATAGTGTTTGGAGGGATTCCTTCTCTTCTGCACGTCCACTACATTAACGTCAAGGACAGTGCGGAACTGCATGTTGACGGAGCGAGCAGAGTTTGCACCGAGAAAAAAAAGCTACAAAAGACTACCTTCACCCATATGAGTGTAAAAGGAGACGCAAAAATCGCTCACTCCTGCGTTTAACAAAAAAAACAAAAAAAAACAAAGTGAAGCGGATGTGGGGCAAAAATAAAAAAAACGCTCCGCAATCAGGATTTCGGCTCATCCATGAATCGGTCGTGTCAGAATAGCATCTCAGAGCCTCTGGAGTTATTTAAACACATGACAACGCAATAGATCTGTCGTTTAAACCAACTTCTCCTCCCTGAAGAGGGGCTGCAGGGCTGAGCTGAGGGCCGGTCCGTCTGCGCGGGGCGGGCCCTGCTCCGGCCGGACGCGCTCCACCATCAACTCCACTCACACTGTTTGGTTTGGATCCACTCTTGTTTGCGTTTATTTCACGCGTAACGCTAAACGGGATACAGATTGGAACGGTGCAGTAGCCCCTATCCCCCCGAAACACCTCTGAAAGCATTTAATCAAGGGCGTGATAAAGGGAGACACGCCTCGGGGTTCCTTTTAAACGCACATCTGTAACCTCTGCGGGACAAAAGTTAAAGGACCCTGCTGTCCTCTAGTGGAGGAGGAGGTGCGAGCAGAGAGGAATATCCGGATAAATGTGCCACTGGGTGGCGCTACCCATCATTTCAGAGGCCGAGCCTTTCTTTGGCACCATTCTGCAACATTGGAGCGTTTTATTCAATGTTACAGACATCCCCAAAGGTTGTTTTTTTTAGGAAAAACGGTGGAAGTCTGAAGAACTCCGTTAATCAATGTTTCGACTGAGCTAATTTAATTTGAACTGGTGTGCTTTTAAAACAGAAGTCTATTCTGATACAATATAAAGGCAAATTATACAAGAACACCTTTTTGGTGGCAAACATCACAATGACACCCTGAAACAATGTGAAATATATGTCTCACAAATAAGTAAATGTACTTAGGAGATAGAAAACTTCTACAAACGTTTATGCAACGCAACTTCATATTTAAATTAGGTGAGTTATGTTATTTACCATATAGATTTTTTTTAAACTGGAACAAAACATGGTGTTTATACCAGAGTCTCGAGGCAACAGACATAACACAGCTACAAACCAAATTCAGGAAGGCTTTTGTCTAGATAGAGCTTTCAATATTAGTAGCTGCCATGTGATATTTTGCAATTGAATTTAACTTTTGTTCTTGAAAGAATTGCCGAGAGGATTAGATCTTGTCTTAATTTATCAACTCTATTTTTGCCATTGAATATTTTAGTTCCGATAATCAGTAAGGGATTTTGCAACACTGACTGATATCAAGCAAAGTGAAATATGCATTCTGTACTAGTTTGGATGCTGTGCTGCCAAAAATAATTGTCAGCCTTCATGATGCAAAATCATGCCAACAGGAAAGTTGTTAAACCGTTGCAGCTGTTATGTATTTCCAAATAATTGTAACTTGAAGAGGAAATGTCTAGGATGCAAAGCACAAACAAAATGTGGAATAACTGCATCACAGAACAGAATCGTCCACCCCACTGCCAAGGGACGACCATCTGCTGTTGTGATCTGTTTGAATACACTGAATTAATTCAACATTACTGTTGGTCTTAGATTAGTTATTGATTTGGGGACTTCCATGGGTGAAAATGTTAAAGGTCAAAGGGTTGATCACTGACCCTCTAACACAGGTATAAAACAAATTACACATGTAGAAATAATAAGTGTTCTATTGGCTCCCATCTACCCCTCATTACGACATAAGAAGTGGCATGCGTGATCGAGACGGAGGGGCTGAGCACCATAGCACGTCCTGCCGAGGAGATCCAGGAAACAGACGCTGCGTCCTAACTGAGTCAAGTTATCCATTCAAAGAGCAGGCAGCAGCGGAAACAAACACACCACTCTCCGAAATAAAACCCCGCAGCGGCTCGTTTCAAGATAGCATCGGTTAACTATTCTTGTGAAGTATTTCTCAATTCAAATTGTTTTGTGACAACACGTAACGTTTGGGAACGATGCGTAAAGTAGCACTATTCTGGAATACATTTTATTTCTCCAACAATTGATCTCAAAAGACCAAAACGTGAAGAAGTCTCTCTTTGACGAAACAGAACAAAGAAGGCTATACTATTCTGGATATTCATTTGTAAGATGAGTCTACTCGTCACGTTGACTGAAGGCCTTTCCTGAGGCCGTTGAGTTTTAATTTGAAATCTTAACGGAAGTTGGTGCACATCCGCACGTTAGCTTAACGCTATTCCGCTAACTTCTCTGTGAGCAGCCAACGAAACCTTGGGCTGCTATATTTTCACCAGTAACGTTCGACTATTTTTTTTAAATGTCGTAAAGGATGCGATGATATAGTCGGTATTTTCTGTTTTCAAATTATTTCCGATTAAATCAAACGGAAACGGTGGCGTATGCGAGCAGCGAACTCCTCTCCTCCTCCGCCTGCGTCCAAATGAAGGCTGTTAGCTATGATGTGATTGTGAGGAACCGCCGTCGAGGGAAGTTATAATTGACATTATCGTAGCTGAATGGCTACAACATCGGCCCGTCACCCTTCGTTTAACGCCTGCATGGTTTTATTCCGATAGCCCTTTGAGTTTCGCGTCGGGGGGAAACCGCTATATTTTCTTGGCGGAAATAACTGAAGTGGCCCCGCATCCGCGGCACTGTAGTTCACCCCTGAAAAAAAAAAAACAAGCATGTCATTCTTCAATTTTCGGAAGATTTTCAAGTTGGGGCCCGACAAAAAGAAGAAGCAGTACGAACACGTCCACAGAGATGTGAATCCAGAGGACATATGGGATATCATCGGGGAGCTGGGAGATGGAGCGTTTGGGAAAGTCTACAAGGTAAGTTAATGCGTTGCCATATTTCCGCCCTCCTGTTTTCGGACCCGTTTCTTGAAAGGCTCGTTTACAAACACGCGCACCACAATTGTTGTATTGTGCTTGTTGTTGCTCGGAGGTCATGAGACGTAACGTTATTGTGACGAGAGCTATGGCACAGCTCGTGTCCAGGCTACTGCCTCTAAGAAAGGCCAGAAACTTAGACTCTCCTTTCCAAATAATGCTACGACACTTCACTGCTATACTCTTGCCGACTATTACAATTTCGAACGAATACACATAAGCAATGGCGTCCACAGAGGGACAGCTTAAAGTTGCCCAGGGGCGTTTCTCCTTTTTGAGGTTTAAAACAGGCCCAGCTACTCAGGTTGCCAGGTTTTAAACGGGACATTCAGTAGCTCATTCCTTTGGTCAAACTGTTAAAGGCTGGGTCCAATGCCACGAGATCACTCAAATTCTCTAAAATGTCTTAAAAGTATATTGTTAAAGTTGGCTTTAAGGGAACTTAAACGCTCAGTCTCACCCCGTGAAAACAGCAGTGGACATTGTTTGGGAAGTGGTCTGTTTATCCCATGCACCTCAGCAGGTGTATGGGTGTGTGAGCAAATGCATTGTTACAGTAACAATATGTTAATAGTTTAATATGTTGGGCAGTTTTGTTTTGTGTTGTTTTTTCGGGACTGAAAATGTGTTATTTTCCTGTAATTTCTGTACTTTTTCTACTCCGATCAAAGACTAGTATGTCAAACATCATTGTCAAACCACCTGTTACCTCTAAATTACTTTTCAATGTTATCTTTTTGTTTGGTTCTGAGAACATACTTTTGATGGCTCATTCGTGGAAGATAGTTTGCATTAACCTAACCATGAGTGACTGTTTTCATGTCTTTTATCATTTTGTGTTGTAACAGACGTTAAACGGTTTCCCCCCTGTGTGCACCATATGCATGGTTCCTTCCTGTCTGGAACTCATGTGATCAAATAATACAGCTAATAGCCTGTGTAAATCTTAATTTGCCTTCATTGGTTTCCATGCTTTGTTAGCTCACTGAAAGAAATCAGATGACCCTCTTTGTTTCCCCATTCAAACCGTAAAGCCAATTAACACACAGTACGGCCCACATTCTACTGGGTGCGGGTTCCCACATAGAGAGAGAGAGGATGCCTCCATGAGGTCATGTTGCTATGAACTCAGAATAATACATAGTTATTTCACATGGTTTTGACGACTGCCTCTTTTAGGCGTGGTGGGGAAATATGAATAAGCCATTGAACAGAGAAGAGAGACCTCAGGCTGTGTTGAACCCTAAATAGTCAGGAAATGTGTCAATGTAGGACTTAACAAAAGTTCCTCAGATAATTGTGTTTAAACAGTGAGTCATTTCACATACCAGTACTAGTGATATTGTACTTGCACCGTACTGTGGGGAAAAAGTGCAGTGTCTGTGATGACCAAAGGCCACTGTGTTTTTAATTTATTTATTTTTACTGATAGACAAATCATAGCGTCAAGAAACCCACAGTCTGCATGCTGTGCTTATTAGGGATGGTCTGTCACAGAGACATCAGCCAGTACAAAGAGAAAGAGACGGGGAGTGTGTCAGGTCAGTGGGTAAATATAGGATCTGACACATCCGTTAGTGTTAACACTCCCTCCTGTTTCTTTTTCCCTAACTCTCTGACTTTGTGTCCGTGTCCATAAACATAAAACCCACAGCCAGCCCAGCTGCTTGTTTTATGATGTCCCGCTGCCATTCTTGTTTTTCGTATCCTCATACAACCTGAGTTTATCAATAGGGTTTAGTGGTGAGAGTTTATTAGAAATCCAATAAATCCTAAACTGCTTAGTAGAATCTCTTCTTATGTGACCATTCTGTTGG
Organism: Menidia menidia; assembly: GCA_907169785.1. NCBI lineage: Eukaryota > Metazoa > Chordata > Actinopteri > Atheriniformes > Atherinopsidae > Menidia > Menidia menidia. The sequence continues at coordinate 7,941,215 of CAJRST010039999.1, forward strand.
TGTTTCAAAGGGAGTAGATGAAGAGAGCGGAGTGGGAGGATGGGGCAAGAAGGGGAAGTGAGAATATTTCACAAGATCAGGTTTAGATAGAGTAGGTAGGAGGGTGATTGGTTCATTTCAAACATGCCTTGACTTCAAATAGCTTCTTTTTTTTAGTGGAAATCATCCCAAAAATGTATAAGCGTGCTATCAGGAAAAGTAAAGCAATGAAAGCAAGCATTGCTGTTCTGTATACATTGAAAATATATATGTATATATTCTGTTTAAATATTAGACCTCCCTTAACCAATATCTCTATGCCCCTTTTCATCATTTTGCTTATGTTGCTTTCAGGCCCAGAATAAACAGAATGGGACTCTCGCAGCTGCTAAGGTTATTGACACAAAGACAGAAGATGAACTGGAAGACTACATGGTTGAGATTGACATTTTGGCCTCATGCAACCACCATCACATTGTGAAGCTGCTGGATGCCTTCTATTTTGAAGGCAAACTTTGGGTAAGTAAACTAATGCCTACAAGCGTTTTACTCCCTCAAATGTGGCGGCTTATCTCAAGGTGCTGAGACAGAGGCTGGGAGGCAGAACTGAACAATAAGTCAGTAATAGTTTCACCTTAATACAAATTATAAAGAAGTGAATGTAATTTTTTTGTTTGTTTTAAGAAAAAATATGACTCTTTGATCTCTCTCCACCATCTGTGGACTCATCCAGCTATTGAGGGACATGGTCAGTAGATCTTATTGTGTGCATTAGGAGGCCCCGGAGCGATTAGGTCCTGGCAGGTGGTGTCATGTGACCGCCCCTTGTGGACCGGCTACAACTGCAGGAAGATAATGTAGTGGTTTTGGTGGCTGGAGAAAGTGTTTGTGAATAATTCAGAGCTCCATGTTGGTCATCCGTCTGACCCCTGTCCCTATGTGGGATGACGAATGAGTAACTGTCACTGCTTTGCATGAGCCAGTTCTTATTTCTACAGATCAATGTCTGCTGATAAAAGGAGTATTTTTCCACATGTGTGCAGCAAACTTTGAATAGTTTGGTGACAGGAGTTGTTTGGCCGAAATCTTATAAAAAGGGCAGCGCTTAACTGGATCTTGTATTTATGTATTTAAATCCCCTGAACCAATGAAGATGACCATTGTCGACATGTATATCAAATTAGCTCATATAACTGGAGCAAGTGGCTGCCCTATTTCACATCACAGTAATGGATGTGGAATTTGTCATGTTCACAAAATGCACCATGCCCTCCGGTTCTTCATTAATATGTCATCTTTATGCAAGTAAAGTCGTCTCGTTTTTAGTTAAAGTGATTAATTATGCCGACCTTTACCCAGCTGTTGGTAAATGTGTGAGGGGACTGCTGGCGTGCCTTTCATGGTTTTTCACACCTAGTTAATTTGATACAAATGCAGTGCTTTTAGGTATGTGTAGTTACTGTGCAGAGTGTAAGTTATTAAAGCTTTATGGGAAAGACATTTTTTGTTATAGAAATACAATGCATTTGAAATGGATCCTAAACCCTTTCTTTACTCTGTTAATGTTGCAGATTTGAGATACAGCTAAAATACCAAAAATCAGTCAAGTAGAGTCAGAAGGGCTATTAAGTGTCTGACTGACTGTCTCCAAAGTGTATTATCCCAGAACAAGTTGCTTATATATTTCCTGTAAAAGACATGTTGTTTACCTACATTGGAGAAATTATTAGAATGATGTGCTCTGACTGTTGAATTGAGGCCTCATTTCATTACCATTTTACATGTTTCTCTTTCTTTTTTCCAGATTCTTATAGAATTCTGTGCTGGTGGTGCAGTGGATGCCATCATGCTGGGTAAGTCCCTCTTTCCGTGAACAAGACAGGAAAAACTACATGAAGTTCTGGGGCTTTTTTTCCCTCCATCCTCAAGTGCCAACTCTTTTTGTTCCATCCCAAAGCCTCCACTCTGAGATTTCTTTCCTCTTTTGCCAGTATGAGAGGCCACTCTGTAATTATTGTGGCTCAGGTTTCAAGCAGTAGTGAGGCCACTTTTGCTGTCTGCGTTTTCAATCGTGTTTTGAAGGCTAAAGAACAGCTTTGTGCCTTTCCTACATGTAAATAATCCTGACAAAAATAGCACTTGTATCGCTTTGTGTATTTCGGATGACGTAAGGGTGGACTTTGTCTAGCAGTTGCTATTGGTTATCATTAAGGAATCACATGTCACATTAATCTGTCCAGAGTCTGTTTAATTTTACCTTGCATTATTATTAAAATTGTTAACAGAACTGGAGAGACCCCTGACTGAGCCCCAGATCCGAGTGGTGTGCAAGCAAACTTTGGATGCTTTGATTTACCTCCACGAGAACAAGGTCATCCACAGAGATTTGAAAGCTGGAAACATTCTTCTCTCCTTGGAGGGGGATGTCAAATTAGGTAATATCCTTTTTTATTTTTGGCATTGAATCCCTTTGAACATCTTTGAGAAGTCTGGAGCTTTGGCCGTATATGGCATATGTAGTAGAAAAAGCATTGTTTGCCCTGTGTGAAGCATGTACTGTTTTAACACTTCTTACCTTCTGTGGCTGATGATGCATTGAATTGGTTACATCATTTTCCACAAGTAAAGTCTCCGTGTTGCTGTAGCATCCATAGCTGCTGGCTCCCTGATGATTCATGTTCAGTAGGCAGAGGGTCATGATGGAGCCTGGCAAACAATAATTACTAAGCCATTCACTAGGGACATTGATGGATTTCTTGATCCCTCTTAGATGTAGATACTTAAAGTGGTGTGAGAAAAACAAAACGCTTGACTGAAATAGTTTCACAAGTTACAGCTACAATGGTTTGTGATGGCCCTTGAGAGGGTTATAAAAAACAACAACATTCTTCTCACTTTTCAGGTCCATTATTAAGAGATTAAAGTTGTTATGGTAATGTTGATTGAACTACTTAGGAATCACCACTCATTTCTACTTTCAGCTGACTTTGGGGTGTCTGCTAAAAATACCATGACGATACAGCGACGAGATTCTTTCATTGGCACTCCATATTGGTGAGTCAGACAGCAGAATACAAGAGGGCATTCCATCAGATGATTGTCTTAGCTCCTCGTGCCGAAGCATTGAATGTGGGGAAGTGGACAAAGGTCTAATTCAGTTTTGTGAATCCGAATTGCGAGAACAGAGTTTGTTCTAAATGCATATTCACTTGCAGCCCAAAATTGGCATTCTGCAGTCACAAACCCCCTGACTGAGTGAATATTTGCAGGATGGCTCCTGAGGTGGTGATGTGCGAAACTTCCAAAGACCGTCCGTACGACTACAAAGCCGACATCTGGTCCCTCGGGGTGACCCTCATAGAGTTGGCACAGATTGAACCACCAAACCACGAGATGAATCCTATGAGAGTGCTGCTGAAAATAGCCAAGTCTGAGCCACCCACTCTCATGCATCCCTCGCGCTGGTGAGATAGTGCTCTACTGATAACTGGAGAGGTTACGGACTGGAGATGACTTGCTGGTGTTTAAGTGGGAGGCTGCAGGGAGATGAGTGGCTTTGTTTTGACCCAGCTCTACCTTTGACTCTGTGCAGCTAACATACTGCTTCTTGAACTCTGTTTATGACAGGTCTCCAGAATTCAAAGATTTTTTACGGAAGGCACTTGACAAAAATGTGGACAACAGGTGGAGCGCAGCACAGCTTCTACGGGTGAGCTGTCCTGCTCTAGTAACCTATTAATGCTACAGTCCAAAGCCACCTCAGCATTCTGCAGTAAAATGGCACATTACAGTCTTCTGCAGCTTTGTTTATTGAGCTTGTTTGGTGCAGACAGATATAGATGACTGTTCTCTACTGGTGTCTTTTTTTCCCTTTGTGTGTTTGTAGCACCCTTTTGTTACCAGTGTGACTGACAGCAAACCTCTCAGAGAGCTCATAGCCGAGGCCAAAGCTGAAGTCACAGAGGAGATCGAGGACAGCAAGGAAGAAGAAGATGAGGAAGAGCCAGATACTCCTGTGGTGAGTAATTCTATTCTTGTATTGTGACACTACAAGAGTAAGAGATTAGCCCTCTCTGACACTTGTTTTTAATGTTTACGACTTTTGGTCCAGGTGGCTCCTGGGCACAAGCGTGCACCGTCAGATGTCAGCGTGGCCAGCTCAGAAGATGACAAAGTCCCGCCAACCTCCTCCACACTTGAATCTGTTTCTGAAAAGATGGAAGCTGAGCCCGTTGAGGACCAGATTAGCAATAAAGTGCCCGATGAGGGGCCTGGAACAAGCCCAGCAGTTAAGGGTGTGGAGGAAAAAGTCAATGAGGTGTTGGATGACAGCCCTGATGGCCTGGCTTCTGGACTAATGGAAACCAGTAAGGACCTTGCTTCAGAAAACCTTACCAAGCCCAAAGCAGATGAGGACCAAACTGAAAATGTTTCCGGAGAGACTGTAGCATCAGAGGCAGAAGAACCTGTAGATTCCTCTGATCAAATTGTCACAGGTCAGGACACAGAGGAGGAAAGTGAAGTGGGAGATGAAGTTACCAAAGTAGTAGAGGAAGAAAACCAGTCAGAGCACGTGAAACAAGATGAAGAAGTATGTGCAGAAGAGGTTATAAACTCACAAGATCAAAATGAAGATATACCAGAAACCGTTGAGCTTCCGTCAAAAGATGTTCCACAGGTAGAGGAAAGCAGCGAATCGTCAGAGATGTCGAAACACAAAGAAACAGTGGAAAAAATAGAGGACATGGCAAATGGCATGGATGAAAAAATAGATGCAGAGAAATTAGAATTAGGTGAAACGGTCACGAATGGAACCTCAGACACAAAGTCCAATGTGGATGAGTCCCCTGCCGAGGTTCTGTTAGAAAACATAACGGTAGACAATCAGTCTGAGAAAACACCAAAGGATGAAACCTCTGAAGAGCCAAAGCAGCCCCAACAAGAACGTCAGTCCATGGAAGATGTTGAAATGCAAGAACAAACACCAGCTGAGCCTGATCAAGTTAAAGACACAGCAGAGGGTTCAGAACAAGTGGTCACAGCAAATGATGTCACCTTAAAGGAAGATCGGGAGAAAGCAGCTCCCGCCGATGAGAGCATTTCCCAAGATGCCATCTCCGTCCAAGAGAGTGAAACCGACTCTGAAACTAAAACAGAGCATGGAAGCCCTGCTGTGGTCAAGTCGGATATAGAGAAGGACTCTGACTCTGGGAGCAGCTCTGCTGCTGATAGCAACAGCCTTGACCTCAATTTGTCCATCTCTAGCTTCCTGTCCAAAAGCAAAGAGGGGGGCTCTGTCTCCGTGCAGGTAAACCAATCTTCTGCCATTGAATAAACATTGACGTGATCCTCTGAGTCTCTGAAACATTCCTATTATGTTTGGCAGGAGGCCAAAGGTCAGAAGAAGACTCTGAAGAAGACGCGCAAGTTCATGGTGGATGGGGTGGAGGTCAGCGTGACCACATCAAAGATAGTGACAGACAACGAAATCAAGAATGAGGAGATGAGGTTTCTGAGGTACGTCTGTATCCAATTTACTTGGCACAGTCTTTGACTAAATATGGGATGTGACCCATTTAACGTGCCTGCCTTAAATAGTCCATGTTCATTTCACATTTCCCACTGCTTTCTACAAATGCCAGATGGGTTATCTGCCATGATTAATGCTGCATGAAGTTACTGTCATCTTCCATGTAGCCTTTTAAAGACAGGAGACATGCTGCCTTTGCTCTTTACGTTTATGTTGTTCGAATACCTGCGTTTTGGTTTTTGACCTTTAGTTTAACAACCAATTATTCAAACAGAACAATCGCAATAGGAAAAGTTGGGTTGAATGCGAGCGAGAAGCTTATATGGGAATGAGTCACTTTTTCCTTTATAGAGAAAAAAATTATATAATTTCTTCACAAAGTAAGTATTGCCCTTCAGATTAGTGAACACTGTTGTTGGTGTGTTTTTTTTAGGCGTCAGGAGCTGAGAGAGCTGCGCCTCCTTCAGAAAGAGGAGCAAAGGGCCCAGCAGCAGCTGAGCAACAAGCTGCAGCAGCAGAAAGAGCAGATCTACCGGCGCTTTGAACAGGAAACTGCTGTGAGTCATTTTCTCTCACTCAGTGGTGTGATGGCTGTTTTTTCTTTGTTTTTTTCTCATAACTGCTAGAAAATGAGAAACCTCAACTCAAATCCCATCCGGATGTAAAAGAGAACATGAAGCGTTGAGCTGAATAGTTTTTTTTATTCTATTTTATCATTCTGCATTTTGTGCAAAAACACATAATCTTCAAATAGATCATGATATCAAACACTTCTGTCATTCAGTTTTATATTGTTTGTGCAAGCCAAAATACCAGAGAAAAGCATATCCTAGCATTTAATCGATCCAGGGAAAGGGAACACCTACAGCCATTTGGTTTCTAATGATTTTACAGGCAAAGAAGCGTCAATACGACCAAGAAGTGGAGAATCTTGAGAAAAAGCAGAAACAGACCATTGAGCGACTGGAACAGGATCACACCAGTCGACTCAGAGACGAAGCCAAACGGATCAAAGCAGATCAAGACAAGGAGCTGTCCAAGTTCCAGAACATGCTGAAGAACAGGAAGAAAGAGGTATGGTCCTGCATGTGTGTATCTGAGTGGAAATGCTTCTATTTACCTTATCTATGGGAGCGTCTGCATGTCGTTTACAAGCTGTTTAACAGTGCATGTGTCCAACATCTTAGCTGGTGGCTTAGTTTCTTAAGGCCCTGTGCCCGGCTGCTGTGCCCTATACAGTGCAAGTGATGGCAACAGATACACTGGATTTTCTCTCTTCAGCTCCATCCTCTATATGTCGTGGCATCAATTATTCATTTGCCCTAAGGCTTTTGGTTCCTTTTAAAGAAACGCTTTGCTGCCAGTCTGTTATCATGCTTTAGAACTATTTAATAAAGTTCAATTTGAGGCGAGTAGACTCTTAAATTGTTATAAAACCTTGCTCTGGCCTTTATTGGTGTTCTTTTGCTTTTTATCCGCTCCTTTGTCAACAATAATCACTTGCTTCGGGGGGCTTCAGGTGTGCCTGTAATTGCTAAGTATTCTTGTACGCAGCTGCTTTTGAAGTCAAATGAGCTCATCAGCTTTTGTTGTGCAGCGTGAGTGCTTGGTCGTTGTTTTGGTGCTCTAATTTCTGAGGCCAGCTATTTACGTAATACAATAATTTGCTTAAAGCCAGTTCTATATGTTGTTGCCTTTAAGATGCAAAAATAGAGCATTTGCCTTGTGATAAATGTGTTTGTCTCTCTCTTTTTTTGTTAAACAATGTGTTCACTGTTGAAAATGTTCTCAAACTATGTATTGAACTAATCATGTTTCCTGTATGAGTGTGTGAGGTGGCTTTGGTCATGGGAGGGCCAACATTGTATGGATTTTCTGAGAGGTATTGGGTGCCTTTGGGTCAAGTAATACAGGCCTTGCATCAGAGGAACTGATATGGGATTGGAAATAAACAAAATATCCATGCTTATGTTATAATGCAGATAATCAGACTTGGTTATAGTTAACTGACTAACAATTGGAAAATTGTTATTTGAAATCAATGAAAATGATTGTTAAAGAAAGTCAGTTAGTTGCACTACTAAGTTGTTGTTTTTTTAAAACAATTTTTACCTACCATGGGCCAATCAATACATAACACAAAAACAATTCCAACTCAGTTCCTCTCCTTTTTTCTCTTTCTTTTTTTTTGGAGTCAGTAAAATCAGAATTATGGCTATGGGACTTAAACAGTGAAGCTGAAGCTACCATAGACACTAACACCTTCTGCTACGCTCCGGTCCAATCCCTCTTTCAACATGAATCTAACTTGTGCCGTTCAAACTGTAAGCTAGAATGTGCTCAGAAAAAAAAAAAATTGAGACTTGATCGGATTTGAAAAGCAGACCCTTGAAATCGAGCATGCTGATGTTAACGGTGTCGGTGGCTGGATGCTGTCTTCTTCCTCTCAGTGGGTCCTGCATGTGTCAAACTGCTGTTGGCTGTGCGCGTTCGGTTTTCAGAACATTTACAGCATCAACCAGTCTCTGCATACTCACACACTGTAGGCCAAACAGGAAGTCGGGCAGTCCCCCAAACACATGAGAAAAGAGCTCATGAAACGTTTAAAGGAAGACCTGTCGCTCCTCAAGTCAGCAGAGGTAAAGTGTTACCTTTCCTTTATGTGAAGGTCTGGGATATGGCTCTATCTTCCGCTTTCCTCTCCCTCCACACTGCCCTCAGTTGTATTGACTTCATTCGCACAAAGCCTTTAATTTCAACAATATATATTCTTTAGGTATTTTCCATTCCTCAGTTGGTTATGAGGAAAGATCAGAGCAGAGCAGCATTCTGGCCACATTGGATTTGCAGATTACTGTCGTTTGTTGGTCACATAGTTGTGTATCTATCTCAGGAGATTCGGTCAAAAAAAAGGGTGAATTTGAATTACTTCCGTAAAAATGTAAATTTGCCCTACTTTACCATTTTTATCGTTGGCCTTGGGCAACCCCTGAACACACTGAGCCAGTGAACAGGCAGCTGCAGCTCTGAACAGGCTGTCGTTGTGGAAACATGAACGGCAAAAGAAGGAACAAAAGCTGGCAGCTTTTCCCCTCGTATCAGTCACTCTGCCATGCTCCCAGCAGGCCCCAGCGGTTACTGACCAGCAGAAAATGTGGCAGAACACCCGTCACAGGCTGATGTCATGGGAGGAGGAATCTGACTTTGAATCAATTACACATTTGTTATATTGAAATGTAAAGTCACATTTCTAATGCAAGTGGCAGAGATCATGTGTTTGAAACGTTCCACTGATTTGCCTTTTGTCCAAGTCCTACATGATGACATTTTTTATTTTTTTTCCTGGATTCAAGTGGAATGTTCCAATTATGAGCCGCTTTGAAGCATGTACTGACGATATGAATATTAATAACTAATGAAATGGCTTTACCCTAACATTTAGCCAGACCTGTGCTCTGTGCCCTAAACTCGCTGACATTTGGAAAATCCATTTTATTACGTAACTTAGGAAGATTCAGTGCGAGTGTGGGTGTTTTGTGTGTGTGTGTTTGTGTGTGTGTGTGTGTGTGAGATCCCCAGCCTGCTGTGTGCTATCTGTCCCTGATCAGGGCGAGTGCGCTGTGTGCTCTCCTCCGCAGGCAGTGGCCCAGGTTATGATACAGTCTTTTCAGTTATCCTCATGCGCACTCTTCAACGCTCAGATGCAGGATGTAAGTGCCCCCGCCCCCCTTCCCCCACTCACCCCGTTTCTCTTCGCCTCTGGCCCATACTTAAATGTGTGTGAAGTTAAGTGACAGGTTCCTTTGTAACGGCTCACTTTTACTTTAAGAACGACACATGTAAGAGTTGGGCCTGTTTGTTTTTTTTTGTTTTTTTGTATTTTGAATGTTCTCATTGCATTTGTAGAGTGGTTCTTTCTTCCTCTCCTGCTGAGTATTTTCCCTCCATCTGCACTGTGTATTTTCTCTGGTGTGTATATGTATATATTGTCCGCAGAAAGCTAGATCGAGTCTGGGTCTTCATGTTGTGGCGAAGCTGTTGATCCACCTCTGTTGGAATCCTTACAGTAATGGCTGAATGTCACTTGTATTTTACACAAATGAACCGTCTTCATTTGGATTCCGCAGTATGCTGAAAATACATGAGAATGGCTGTCTTGTCAATTAAGCTGTTATTAATAAAGTCCAGAGAGAATAGTGAACAAAATGATGGTAAGTGCTGACAATAGGAAAAATTCTAGTGCATAATAATGATGACATCCTAATTAGTAGACTATTGAGATGTGGATGTAGCACCATATAATACAGCATAGCTGAGTAATTATTCACTGAGTCGATATGTTAATTATTATTCTTTCATTTCCATTTCACTTTTTAATCAGAGACAGCGGATGTTTGTACAGCACTCTGTTTAAGAATTGTTACACCAAGGATAATTAGTCACCCCTGAAGCAGGCCGGGCTTCACAGTGTGTAAGATAAGGAAGATTTTTGTCTGAAATTAAAGTAAATCTGAGTTTATATCAAAATTTTCCCTCTTTCTTCTCTTCCACTGTGGATATTTGCCATCCATGACCTCAGAGTGTTTCCTCTTCTGAGTCCAGTTGTGCTGAGTGTGAAGTGGATGACTAAATTATCTCATTGTACCTCAGGCCGTTTTGACGTGCATTTGTGCGGTGACATTTTCTCGTGCTTTCCGTCGTTGGCTCCTTGCTGTCCCTCTTTACAAGGCGTGGTGTTTCATCTGGCTACTCCTCACTGCCCCCCTTCTCTCTGACTCTTCAGGAGCAGGAGTTCCTACAGAAGCAGCAGCAGGAGCTGGACGGAGCTCTAAAGAAAATCATCCAGCAGCATAAACTGGAGATAGCCACCATTGAGAGAGACTGCCTCAACCACAAACAGCAGCTAATGAGAGGTAGGAGATGGAGAAAGAGCTCCTGGGACAAATGAAATCAAAGGCAGTGGCTTTTACGGGATAATATGACACTATGCATTTTATAGACATGCAGTTCATCACAGGGGATATAATGTAGTTACATCTTTTTATTTGTGGGGTTACCTTTAATAGGAAAGCTTGAGAAAGTATTGATTAATAATAAAAACAGAAAGCTTTGTTGTTTGTGTGTGTGCTATTAAGAAACACAGCGGTACACTTCAATCTGCTTTATTCCACAAGGTTTAACTAAAACAAAAAACTGAGCTCAAGCATCCTGTCCAACTCTTTAATAACTTTTGATTATGACTATACGGTCGTAAAATGCAGCAGACATGTCACAGCCTGTCCCACATCCCTGTACGGCCAACATGCATGCACACATGTGGGCACATCTGTAGCCTCTGTTTGCTGTTTTTGTGTGCATTCACACGTGTTTTTGTAGCTCGGGAGGCCGCCATGTGGGAGTTGGAGGAGCGGCACCTGCAGGAGAAGCACCAGCTGCTAAAGCAGCAGCTGAAGGATCAGTACTTCATGCAGAGGCACCAACTGCTAAAGAGACACGACAAAGTAAGAGTTGCCGGAGCGCTTTGCACGCTGTCCCATCCATAGCTGTGCTGAACGCAGAACCGGAATGCGTCTTACAGGAGATGGAGCAGATGCAGCGCTACAATCAGCGTCTGATTGAGGAGCTGAAGAACAAGCAGACTCAGGAGAGGGTCCGCCTGCCCAAGATCCAACGCAGCGATGCCAAGACCCGCATGGCCATGTTCAAGAAGAGCCTCCGCATCACCGCCACGGCCTCTGTCACCGCCGAGCAGGAGCGCGAGCGGATAAAGCAGGTGCGACACACTGTCGACTGGTGTTTGGTAGGATGGCCTCTCGTCACTAAAAGCAGAAGTGATCGAACATGCGGCAGCTCTGTCACACTGGTTCACAGTCACACCCACTGTGGGATCTGCCCAGTACAAACAGTTCTTTTGATTAATCCAGTCTGTCTGGATCTGAGGCCAGCAACTTTCCAGGCGCCATTTTACAAGCTCCACTGGTTTCATCAACCTCAAAGTCATGATTCACTTTGATTCTGATAGCACCAGGGAGCGCTGCGCGGAAATATTAAACAGAAGTGAAATCATTCACATTGCTGAAAAAAGATATTTGGAACAGAGATTTAGTAAAAAGGGAGCATTTGGCTCCTCAGGGCAGCGGGCTGCACGCTCGGGTCTCTGGACCACCTATTGAAGTACAGCTCAACAGAGAAAACAACAAGCCACCAGATTTTGAGGGAGACCACTGTCTGTTGTGTTTTGTCTGCGTGGTCCAGTTCGCTGCACAGGAGGAGAAGAGGCAGAAGAATGAGAGGCTCCATCAGCACCAGAAGCACGAAAACCAGATGAGAGACCTACAGCTGCAGTGTGACTCAAACATCAGGGAGCTGCAGCAGCTACAGGTGGGACACACACACAATGTGACTCTGTTCTCTCATTTTGAGATGTTTAATCATTAAACTAAGAGGTGATAAGATGTCCCTGCAAATTTTGTATTAGCAACATGCAAAAAATCACTTCTAAATGATCTAAAAGAACATTCTACAAGATCACTTTTACAATTTCAGATGTTGTTTGTTTTAGTATTTACCATTTTTGACCAGTTTTAGGACTGTATCTCTCTCAATTGGGCACCGACTATAATTCCAGCTATCTGTTTGTATTTTTTGTTTTTCCCAGTGCAGGACTGCATGATTCATTCATCCTGACAGCTCTGTTTACTCATTTCTTTCAGAATGAGAAGTGCCACCTTTTAATTGAACACGAAACCCAGAAGCTGAAGGAGCTGGATGAGGAACACATCGGGGAAATAAAGGAGTGGAGAGAGAAGCTCAGACCCAGGAAGAAGGTAGCTTTATTCTCAGTTTCCTTTTTGAATAAAACAGTGGATTCTTTTTTTTCCCTCCCAGTTTGTTAGGAAAACCAGAGCTCTGTGGTAAATGTTAACGTTCAGCTCAGTTGTGTGTATCTTCTGCCCCCTGCAGGCGTTGGAGGAGGAGTTCACGCGAAAGCTCCAAGAGCAGGAGGTCTTCTTCAAGATGAGCGGTGAATCTGAATGCCTTAACCCCACCACTCAGAGCAGAGTGTCCAAATTCTATCCAATCCCAAACCTGCACAACTCTGGTTTATAGCCTGCTCTGTGTGTGTGTGTGTTTGTGTGTGTGGGAGTGCAACAAAATGGACTCCTGTCATGCCTGTCCATGTTCACTGACTCCATCTGGTGGAGTCACGCAGACTTTTTTTCTATCTTTCTTTTTTTTTCTTTCAGTGTTCCTGCTAAACATGGAAGTGTCTGATTTTCTTTGATTCCACCATCAGTGAGATTGATGTGCGTACACATCAGTCAATCACGTATTCCCAGCTTACTGGGGAATGTCTAATGTAATGTGCACTTTTTTGAGCATGTCTAGGGTTGAAAAGTCTGCGGTTGGTAGGTGAGGTCAGTCATGCTTGTCTGATTATTGTGAGCACAGCCTGTTACAGTATGAATGATTTCCAGTGCCTCATGCATTCATTTTGTCCATCATTTCGGGTCTTCCCTGTGGTTGTGTGCAGATTGCAGTACATGCAGAGCCTTCAGACTGCTTTCAACTTGAAGAAGCTGTTATGATTTCTGATCATAACCCCATTTTTCTTTGACACAAGCTGGTTATGAAGCCGTATCTGAGAATCAGTTTGACTGCATATGAAGGTCTTAAAGAAGAAAAGAAAACAGACTGTTTCTGTAAGGCTGTGTTCAAACGAAATAGAGTAACCTGTGTAGTGTGCTCCGTACATATGAAGTTGAATAAAATACTGTGCATTGCCATCTTTAGTGACAAATGAACAATAATATGTCTGTGTATTTAGCACATGATGTCATTTCAGTGCAGTAAACCCACCTGTTCAGATAAGCACAGTGGGGACTTGTTACATTTTGGGGAAATGTTTTAGTACTTAAAGTAAATCATTTTACTTCATGAGTAATTCAGAATGGCACTCTTGCAAACGAATGATTTGTTATAAAGCATGAATCCTAAAGGAATGTAAAGCTTGTTGATTTGCACTGTTTTGCCTCTAGAGCTAAAGAGAAAATATGCAGTAGTAACCTTTGCCTCACCCAGGATAGTTTAAACCCAAAAGTCATGCAGCTGTTATCTCTTTTTTGTTTAAACTAATTATTTGACTCATTAATCATCATTGAATCTTTTGTATTTCAAAAGCTTTTTTTGTTCTGGTATTCCTCTCATACTGATGCTGTAATTGCTCTCCAAGGGGAGCTGGGATTCAGTGCTGTAATTGTATACGTTTCAGTGTCTTCGGAGGGTTAAGCCTCAGCTGTCTTTCACCTCAGTTTATTTTTGCCTCTGATTATAGAGTAATTTACAGTCTGTATGTGGCCATTAACATTGACAAGAACTCTGTCATGAATGCTGGATTTTTATTGGAGCCTTTGGCGACCATGTAATGTGTATGTCACCGTTTGATCCATTACATATCAGATTTTTATTTTATTTTCAAAGTGTCATCCTACCATCATTGAACATTTTACTGTATGCATTTTTCATGCCAGGTCAATTGTATTTAATCCATCTTTATAAATTGATTTATCTTTTCTCTTGTAAATAAAATCGACTGTTTATTTGACATATTGTGTTTTGAGATCAATTTACGAAATTGTCAAGACTCAAATGTCTAAAAAATAGCTTTATTTTTGTGTCTTTCAAATATAATGATCAAACATTAAGTTCAATCATGGAAAACAGAGTCTGGGAACATTTTTATAATTAAATCTTTCCAACACTTAAAGTCATACAGAAATATCAAATTCAGTGCTCTTTTACACAAAATATACAACTAAATCACTCATGTCTCATGATCATCTGAGTCACCAACGCTCAACCACACAAACGGACCTTTTGTTTTTATATAAGAAAACCTTTAAATGTAAATCTTGACTGAACTTCTTACTAAAATTACCCGTTCCCTCCAACTGAGTGAGTTACTTTTACATATCCATTCTTTATGCATTTGGAGAGTAAATTATGTAATTTCTATGGGATGAAATGAGTTATTGTTCTTTTTTTTTTTTAAGATATGTAGTCATCAAAACGATAGCAAATATAAAAAAGGTACACCAGCCAGCCAGTTAAAAAATGCGCAGTAAAAATAAAAACTATGACTACTTGCTGCTTGAATATTCTCTTAATCAAAGCTGCTTCTGGAAACAAACCAAAAAATACGAAAGGAAGCTTCTAACTCAGAATGGTAAACATTTTACACCCCCACATCAGAAGATGAAGTCTGTGTCACAAAAACACCGACCAGCAACTCCACCTCTTCTTTTTAAAGAGACTAATGCATTTTTATTTGTCTTCTACTGATTTCTGTCTACAAAAGGCAGCAATAAGAGCATTTCTGACCACTTGCTTTGGTACAGTGAAGAAAGCATTGGGATTGCATTGGAACAGTGGTAAAAAAAAATTAAAGCTTAAAGGAAATCTGATTTGATCCAGTCGGAAGTTCGCTCCTCAGCCCCCGTCGGCCTGGTGGTCACGCTGCTTAGCTCGACCTGCCACTTTGGCTGCAGGGGAAGAAAAACATCAGAATAATTAAACCACAATGAATGAAATACACTCATATAATTTTTTTCTTTATTTTTGTCTTTGCAGTCTGATTTGATTTGATGTAACTGAGGCTACCTGCTTCCCTCTTCTGCCTGTGTTGACTCTGGACCAAAAATGACCCTGGTAGTCCGGGGGAACCTGGTCGCCCTGGTTCACCTGTAATCATACAGTTCTCTTAGTTTGTCTTCCATGAAGACATTATTTACAGATAAGCGCAGGAGTGGGTCAGTTCATTTTGAACACACCCTTTTCTCCTTTGGGTCCCGGGTACCCTCTCTCTCCCATTGGTCCTTGGATTCCTGGAGGGCCGGGGATGGTGCCGTAAGCTTTTAAAGAGAAAAAGTAGTCAGGCGGGACCAGATCAACTTTTTCCATGTCTCAGTAGTTGACGTAGTGCATGGAAAATTAAATCAATGTCCTTACTCCTGAAGAACTCCATGAGGTCCGCTGTGACATTGCCGTAGGACCCAATGACACGACTGTAACCAGGTGGCCCTGGAGGTCCGGGTGGACCGGGGGGGCCTCGAATTGCTCGCACGTTCATCCTCAAAGGGCTCTCAACCAGATACTCCTGCAGCAGACCCTGATCTGTAAGATGGAGGTGGCCACAGCAGATACAAGGCAAGTGAAGCACCAGTTAACATCAAAGCAATATCTCCATTTGGTGGCTGTAGACTACTCACTCTTGATGTAATCTGTAACTCTCATGGCGACGTTGGAGTAGTCAATTGTTTCAGCAAGCTTGCTTAAATCAATATTTCCCTGATGAGAACCATATTGAAAGCCGCCCTGGTAGGATCCCTGGCCCTGCGTAGACGAGCCCTGGCCCTGCGTAGACGAGCCCTGGCCCTGCGTAGACGAGCCCTGGCTCTGCTGGTAGGATCCCTGGCCCTGCGTAGACGAGCCCTGGCCCTGCTGAGACGAGCCCTGGCCCTGCTTAGATGAGCCCTGGCCCTGCTGAGACGAGCCCTGGCTTTGCTGAGAGAAGCTCAGGCTCTGAGTGTACCCATGGGCATAACCTGGTTCTCCACGCTCTCCCTTCAGACCCCTTGGACCTGGAGGTCCTGGAGGGCCTACGATGGTCCGACGAATACTGTCACCTGAAGGATGCAGTTACAGTAATGTTTCTGTTGTGTTTAACCTCTTTTAGCACTGAACTTTTACAAGACACAGATGTCTATGTGTGATTCTTACTGGTCAGATACTCTTGAATTTCAG
This sequence comes from Menidia menidia, assembly GCA_907169785.1. Taxonomy (NCBI): domain Eukaryota; kingdom Metazoa; phylum Chordata; class Actinopteri; order Atheriniformes; family Atherinopsidae; genus Menidia; species Menidia menidia. The sequence goes on from CAJRST010039999.1 coordinate 7,957,527, forward strand.
CTCGAATGCTCTCCCGAGGGAAGTTTCCTCTGTAGGAAACTGTGGCAGAGGAACTGCCCGGTGGACCCTGTGGACCTTGTGGACCTGGAGGGCCAGGGAGACCTCTGAACCCAGAACCTGGAGGAGTGAAGATCAACATGAGCAGACTCTGTGGAACCCCAATTATGCAAATTGAAATTGCAATAATTATGAAGATGACAAAGTAAACGTCCCTTGAAAACGTTTTTTAGATTTGGACAACTTGAATTGTAAGTGCAAGAAAAAAACATTTTGCTTTCTCTCATCGGTTTCAATTTGGTTCTCCTGTGTTCGACTCACCCTGCAGGTATCTCTGAATATCCTCAATGCTGTAGCCACGACCTCCTGCCCCAAACACAGTTGCAGTGGAAACTCCCGGTGGACCCTGAGGGCCAGGGGGACCAGGTAGCCCTGGGACACCCGGAGGACCAGGGTGGCCATGTTGTAAAGAATCCCTGATCCATGCGCGGAACTCTGCGGCTATGTGGATGATGATATAGGAAAACTCATTAGCGAGTGGCCTCTTACAAAGAGGCAACTTGGTTTGTGTTGATAAGAGGAAAGGAAACTGTGTTCTCACTGCTGGCCAGCGCAGAATAGTCAATAGCAGTGGTCAAAACGCCAGAGCCTCCTGCACCAGGAAGCCCTGGGGGTCCAGGAGGACCTTGTGGCCCGGGTGGACCTCTGGCAAACCCTCTGTCTGAAAATAACAACAAATCCACTGATTTGCACCACTTTCATGAACCTTCCCCCCAAGTTAACATTTTTCATTGGGACCACTACTTACCATTCAGGACATTGACGACATATGTGGCTACCTCCTCAATTCTGTAATTGCCTGAAAACCCTACTGATGTCCCTGGTGGTCCCGGTGGTCCTTGTGGCCCTGGTGGTCCTGACAAATACCTCCTCACATCATCTCCTAGACAGATCAAATCACAGTTTAGGCCCATGTACTCCCTGGAAATAGCTTACAGGTAAAAGTTGCCTGATACGAGCCTGTAAAGCTCCAGTGTAAACTGCACTCACTTTGAAGCATGGCGATCAGAGCATTGACTGTCAGGGATCCAGAAGCAGGTCCAGGAGGACCAGGTGGTCCTGGAGGCCCCTGAACGCCAAAGTTTAGGCTGGAATCTGAGCCTAAAATCCCACATCACAGTTAAGGGTGGCTCCTGTGTAATTATCATGCTACTCACTCTCACTTAACAATGTAAATACTTACGTCGCAGATATGCAATCATACGAGCAGAGATGTCTTCTATGGAGCCAGAGAAGGTTCCAGGTACTCCTGGGGGCCCAGGTGGACCCGGAGGACCAGGTAAGATGCTCTGTCTGAATCTGCCTGCACAGTGAAAATAAAAAAGGTAAAACACCTGTTCTGTCCCTTTGAAAGTCTGAAAACTTGCTTCAGGAGGACTCTTACTCAGGTAGTCTGACATGTATTGCTGCATCTCTCTCGAAGAAGCGAAGGAGCCAGGAGGACCAGGAGGACCTGGGGGACCAGGAGGCCCTGCTGTGACTGACACTGAGCCTATGAGGGAAAAAAATGTATTTAGGACTCAGAGGAGGACATGTGATCACAATTTGAATTGACGGGAATAAAACATTTGACTTTGTTCATAACATTCGAGAGTGTTTAGGAGGATAGTTATGACTTCCTTTACCTCTAGAGAGGCCTGGAATCCCAGGAGCTCCAGTGTCCCCTTAAAAGACGACATAAGAATGATCATTACATGAGAAATGCAGGCAGTTATAGTGAGCAGGAGTCATGGTGTTTTCAGGTTCACCTTTGACCCCCGGCAGTCCTGGAGGACCTGGTGGGCCTGGTGGTCCAGGGATCCCGTTTCCGCCATGCGTCGACACTGTAGGAATGGACAGATGTACGTGTAAGCATACAGGTATCTGAGTGGTGTTTCTGTAGCGGAACCGGAATGAGATGGTTTGTGTTCAGCTCAGTCTGACCTCTCTCAGTAATCCCTGGTCTCCCTGGGGCTCCTGGTGTACCTGCTGGGCCTTGTGGACCTGAGATGTATTAAACATTTTATAAGACAGGTAATATTTAGTAATAGGGAGATTGAGAAAACATTTTTCAAAACAGAAATAGACACCAAATATGATCAAAATTACCTTGGTATCCACGTAGCCCAGGGGAACCTAAATAAGGATTGATATGTTATGATAAAGTTGTGAAAAAAGCTAAGAAGAATTGTAGGTGAAGAGTTTTGAGCAGACTGATCACCTGTTGATCCTTTAGGCCCGGGAGGTCCTGGTGGTCCCGGAATAAAGGTTCCTGAAAGGAGAGCAGTGCTGATCCTATTTGTGTAAACATATTCTGCAAATAAGCTGCTAAAAGAGCTCTGATCATACCAGAGCCGGATGAGAAGACAGAGTCTCCTTTGTCTCCTTTAGGTCCTGGTCTCCCATAGCCTGAACAGCACAATGACAGCAAATGAGTTTGACGTAATAAGAAAGACACTGTGTGACTCAATCTCCTCAATTGTTGTTTAAAACATCTACTAACCTGGCTGGCCAGGAGGTCCGGGAGGCCCTGGGGGTCCTTGCCTTGAATCACCTACGAAAAAAGTATTTTCACGACAGTCATCGATACCATTAAAAAAAACGATTCACATTTAACTGATATTTTAATTGATTACACAACAACACAATCAGTTGTTTCGCATTCACCTGGACGACCGGGAGGCCCAGGTGGACCGGGTGGACCAGGCAGTGCTGAGGCTCCACGTTCGTTAAACTGACCTACAACATTTTCAAAGAATACATTCAACCTTTAGTATTGAAGTCATGAGCTGCAAGAGTCAAATTATGAGAAAGTTTTCTTGTGTGCACAGGGCACTGTGGAGGGCTATCTGGGGGTTTGCTCTTGAAATACGTTTCAGGTATTTGCAACTTATAATGTTAGTTCCAAGACATATCAAAATGTAATTGAGATACAAATCATAGTCATACTAGATAAGCTTTAGCCACCAGCTGGACACACCAGCTCACGGAACTATGTGGCTAAAATCTGGCTTTTTAGTTCTTGATGACCCATCAGTTGACCATTTTTTAAATGTACATCTTAAAGAAAACCTTTAAAAAGTACTTACTCTCTGAGGTGGACGAGGTTATCCTTTCACTGCTTCTGACTCCAGCTTCTCCCTGGTCTCCCTTATACCCTCTGTCACCTTTAGGACCTGTAAAAAGCAAAAAGGAACTTCTGTCAGAATCTTTGTGTTTTGGTGTCAATCCAAAAGCCATCCCCCTTGGAGGAGTAAAAGCACAATGACGTACCAGCTGGGCCAGGCAGACCAGCAGGGCCGATGGGACCTGAGGGGGTACATCCATGAGTAAACAGAGAGAGGGTGGTGTGAGAATAGAGATCATTAATATGATGTGCTGAATGCCATCCATTAAAGAATTTCGTTGTTTCAGACCTGATAATCCTGGAGCTCCTGCAGGGCCGGGAGGACCAGCAGGCCCTGGTGGTCCTGGGATTCCAACTGATGTGGAGCCAGCTGAAAATGAAAAGGGATCTTTAAATGTAATCTCTTTAATGACATGTTAACACGCTAATTCCATCACGTTCCCTCACCTGCGTTGATGATCCTTCCTGCTTGACCTGGTTCACCTTAAATCAACAAAAACATGGAAGACACTGAGAATATTTCTCTACAACAATGGTGCCGTGTTCCAAACAGAGAAGGCCCATGTGTTGACAGCAGCCGTACCCTTAGCTCCAGGTCGACCTGGACTCCCTGGAATCCCTAACAACAAGATGAACATACAAGGTCAGTGGGGAGGGAATTACACATAGAGAACTTAGTCAGAACACCTGTAGAAGTATCTAAGCCAGTAACAGGATGCCTACCTGGTGGTCCTTGAAGCCCAGGGACCCCTACAGAGTAAGAGATATCATGAATATATCTATTAAACAGAAATAATTGTGTAAGTGATAAAGATGCATTAAAGTAACTTCACCTGGAGCTCCAGAATCTCCAGGTGGTCCAGCAACACCTCTGATTCCAGGAGGTCCTTGATCCCCTTAAATTCCAATATATAAAAAACTCAATTATTGAAAGTTTTGGATTGTATGAAAGATAAAATTTGTTTCCAGCACAACTATTACATATTACTGATGTATGTAATGATAGTATTTTTAATCATCTGCGCTGCTTTATATTGAATTATTCACCTCTTGATCCTTTTGCACCTTCTTGGCCTGATGGCAAAAAGCAGAGAATTAACTAAAATTACTAGAAAATAAATCCACAAGATACTGACAGCTCATATTTCGCACTGTTATTTCTGTTTAAATGATAGTTAGTGCGGCACAAAGATATGTGGAGAGAATCAAATAATTTTATCATACATAACTGTTACTCACCCATAGATCCCCTAGAGCCTTTCTCTCCAGCTGGTCCCTGCAGACCAGGGTCACCTCAAAAAAGCAATATCAGACTTAGAAACTGAGACAAACTGTGCCCAGAACTAGTAAGTTTGGCAACTATGAAAGCAGCTTAATTCACCTTGCAGACCTCTGACGCCCTTTTCACCGGGGTCTCCTACAACAATTTATGAAAGTGGTTACAAATATCGACTGACCCCACCTGTCCTGTGCAAACACTGCTGGAGATACAACAAACCTTTGATTCCTTGAATTCCAGCAAGTCCCCTGTCACCTGCAGAGTAAAAGCGGTGACTTATCAGCGCCTGTACAGCGTACTAAATCTTACAGTTTCCGAGGGATTTTATTTGTAATAAGCAAAGTTTGTGAAACCCACCTTTAGCTCCGGGCAGTCCCGCCTCACCTTGGAAACCCCGAGGTCCTGGTTGACCTAGACAGGATTGAAGAAATACACCACTCAGAGAAATGTCTGTAGGAGCCACTACATTTGAAATGACACTGCATGAAACATAGAAACGAACCTGGTGGCCCAAGAAGCCCAGGAAGTCCTGTGCATGTGCAAAAAGAAAAAAATATATATTAGTTTTTTTTTTCTAATCATGCACAAATATATGTCCAAATTTTATTACGAAGAAATTTGGGAAATGTTCTATTCCAAGTAAACACCAGAAACAAATGTACCAGAGTCAGTGAATATTCTAATTTCAACAATCACACTGTGATTCCAATATAAGCCAGTATGTCACGGGGGTCATCAGGTAGGAACCCACTTTAATCTATTTCATCAGCCAGATGAGCTTGTGTACAATGGGGTCTGTAACCTGAAACTTCCTCATGTATAAACACAAAGGCTTAACAAAAAAGTGAGAAGCCGAGGCACCGCCTTCCTTTTCCTCAGGCCATAAAAACACAAATTGACTCTGTAATGCCCCCTGGTGCTTTCTTCAAGTTATGCACTATTCATTTCTACAGTAAATAACAGAGTCTAACCTCATATTTACATATTTACATGTACATGTCGTTCCAGGGATAAATGGGTTACTTTACCACTGTTCTCACCTTTTGTTCCGGGGGAGCCAGGAGGTCCCACAGATCCAGGTTCTCCCTGTGCCCCTAGACATGCCAAACACACGATGTTGCTGTGATTTAAATGGTCCGGAGTCGACATAAATATGTGAAATATATGCTCTGGTATATCTTTGAGGCTAGGATGTACCTCTTTCCCCTTTCAGTCCAGCACCCGCTAATCCTGGCTCACCTCTGGGCCCGGACGGGCCCTCACGGCCCCGGATGCCAGGTGGCCCCTCCAGTCCATGTTCACCTGAGCAAATATTTTGCACGCAGGCTTACCCACTCTGCATAAACTGAATAGTAGCATCACATATTCTGAGCTGAGACACCTTCTCTACCTTGACTTCCTTTCTGCCCTTTAGGACCCTCAGGACCAGGGTGTCCCATCGCACCAGGTGCACCTGAAGTCCAGGGGGACAGGCAGGAAAATGACCAAACATGACTTAATGAATACAAGCGAAAACAAAGTGTTGCACACAATTTGAGAAAAATGGTTCCTACCTGGATTTCCAGCGAAACCTTGATCTCCTGTGAGAGGCAAAAGCAAACAACATCTGATCATGAAGAGAGCAGAATTTTCCAAACAATTGTTCAAACGTTGCTTCGCTTCCTAACCTTTGGATCCAGGGTCCCCTGAAAACAATATAAAAATAAACCAATCAAAATACATCCTCATAAAGAGAAGGTTATTTGCATGCATGTGAGTAAAAACTGCTTTTGAGTTTTACCTTTAGGCCCAGGCAGCCCCCTCTCAACCTGCACTGAGCTGGCTAGAAGAGCTGAGACAGAAGACAACATGTTTGGGAAGGAGAACTTACTGGTCGTGAAAGTGCGTATTTTTGTGGAAGTGTGTTTACCTCTGAAGGCCTGTGAGTTCATTTCGGATCTTAACAGCTGCCGGATGCTCATCTGAAGAACAACATCATCTATGTATCTTCCACTCTCGGCCGTCCAGAAGGTGCTGCCTGTGAAAGTATTGCCACCAGCGCCCCCGGCACCACCGGAGCTACCACCACCAACAACACCAGTGCCAACTCCTCCAGCAAAACCAGTGCCAGCTCCTCCAGAAACACCAGTGCCAGCTCCTCCAGCAAAACCAGTGCCACCTCCTCCAGAAACACCAGTACCACCTCCTCCAGAAACAGCAGTACCACCTCCTCCAGAAACACCAGTGCCAGCTCCTCCAGCAAAACCAGTGCCAGCTCCTCCAGCAAAACCAGTGCCACCTCCTCCAGAAACAGCAGTGCCACCTCCTCCAGAAACACCAGTGCCAGCTCCTCCAGCAAAACCAGTGCCACCTCCTCCAGAAACACCAGTGCCACCTCCTCCAGCACCACCGGTGCCACCGAGGACACCGACGAATCGTGTGTCGGAGCTCGAGCCCCCTCTGCTTCCCCCGCCCCCTTCGCCTCCTGCTCCAAAGATGATGGTGGTGTCTCTGCCGGTACCTCGGCCGCCCAGGTCGATGTCAATGTCATTAGAAGAGCCGGGCCACTGTTGGCTGCGAGCCGAGACGATTGCTGCTTCATTCGCCAGGGTTGCAACCTTGCTCTTCAGCTTCCTCACATCTTCGGCTGAAAAACAGAAAAAATATTATTAGCCCATAACCGGACAAAGCAATACAGTGTTCTTTCCGACTAAAAAAAATAAATGGAAAGAAATCCATTAACATAATTTAAAAGCATAAAGCTTAATACTAATACTAAGTAGCATTTATTTTTTGTTTCTGAAAGAACTACGTTGTCATAGTTAGCAATCTCATTCAGAGAGTATTATCTTCCCAAACAAGACTTGATAGATTTTCATAGAATTATATGTGAAGATCCTTTTTTATAAAGTTGAATGATTTGGACAATCCTTAGTGCTGTTTGCTCCTTACAGCCTCCCTATAGACATTCATTTGCTTCACAGAGAAAACTGCAAAAAGTCAGAAAAAAAAGCATAGGGTGTACAGATTAGGGTTTTATTTTCTAACCTACAACACACAGAAGGTTAGCGTTTGGCTGAGCATGATCTGCTGCCTGGCTACAGTGATCCTGAGCGTAAATGTGCTGTGAAGAATCTGGAGCATGAATCCTGCCATATGTGTGTGCACCAGTTCCCGACTGCTGATCAGACTTTGAATGCTTACATGCATATGAAAACACTTTAAAAATCATAAACTTTACAGAGTGATTTTCAACTTCTTCTCGTCACACCTCGATGGCAGAAATCTGCATCAACAGCTCTCACAGCAGGAAAATCTGACGTCATCAGGCAACAATTTCCCAAACTTCTCAGAGGACAAAGAGAGACTTTATGAGTCAGAGAGCACACTGGATCAGATTTCCAGAGAGAGGGGTACAATTGCATGTTCCCAGCACAGTGAAAGAACAAATGCCCACAGGACTGTAAAAGCTGAAAAACACAGTTTATTGGTCCAAAAACATTCTCTCTAAAAGCGCCTCGTGGGAAAGCATTACCAGCCTCTCGAATCTAAAGGTGTCGTGCTTGGGGAGATCATTATTTTCCCATTCATTGGTAATCTGTAAGCCAGTCTCACCCAGGGCAATTAGGCCAAACAGGAGTCCCAAAAGAAGCAGGGAGAGGAGAAGTAGACCGAGGAGCCACTTCCACCAAGAGCAGCAGGCATCAGAGCAGCAGCAGAATCCTCCACCCCCGAAGACGCCGCTGTCCCGGTGAATCTCTGAGGGAAGACGCAATTCCTTTCACTAGAAAACTCTCAGTTACAAAGTCGTTTTTATTTGTTTTTGTTGTTTTTTCAAATCAACGGATCTTCCAATATCCCTTTCCCCGATTCGACAACTCAAGAATGACAGAAAAACACACAGAACCAATCAACTTTCCACATATAAAATCAATTCAGTTCCAACATTAAATTAAAATACCTGCATAGGTGGCTTTGTCTTTCATCACCACTCCAGATGAGCCATCTGATGGAAAAGCACATTTGTTTTTACTCATTTCCATTCGTGAGAACTGTGTTTTAGGAGGATTCTGTGTTCAGCATCCACTCACAGTAAGAGTTGCCTGTTTCTGACTTGAGTGGGACCGTGTCAATGTAGCTGGAGATGAGCTTTTCCTTCTTGATTGAATCTCCTGACAGAGAACCTGTTGATTGGATAGTTATGAGGTCATCATAAAACATTTTTATTTAGAATTAATAATTGAAATGGAAGAGGGAAATACTAGAAGAAAACAAAGTTTTTAAGGGATTTTGTGATACAATGATAATCAAACAAAATGAGTTAAAAAGATGTGCAGATACAGAGGCCAAAATGACGCAGCCATCATCCAAATGTTTCAGTTATGTACAGTCCGGGATAACAATAAGAGCTAAAAGTGCATCTAAATGAAGATCAGAGTCCTTAATTTAACAGAAACTGTGTTTTTTTTCCCCAGAAGGGGGCAGTCAGTTTGTCACTTACCTCCTCCTAAATGAACACCGCTGCTGGTGAACTGCTTCCCACTATCTTTAGCCAAAATCAGCGTTTCTGTGTCCCTCTTGGCTGGAACATTCTCCTTTTCAGATACCATGAACTTGTAGTCTCTCTTATAGGCATCCTCAGTTTGGGATCTAGTGACTGCTATGCAGAAATTTGGGAGACACATTTTTATTTACATTATACGCTTATTTAGCAGCTTAATTTTTAGCAGTTCTCCGGAATATATACCTGTTCCAGACAAACCCGTGGAGACCCCGGAGCTGATGATCCCAGTACCATTTGACACATTCTTCTGAACACCATATCCTGATAATGCAAAAACAAAATGCTGATTTCATTATCACATCCTCAAAAATATCTGTTACTGCCCAGACCTGCTGTCATACCTCCGAGGTTGGCATTTATGTTGGCGCCACTGGTAGTGAGCACTGCAGCAGAGGTGGGTGCCAGATTATTCTGAAAGCCATAAACTGTACACAAATAGATACATTAAAAAATAATTCATTACTAAAAGCAATAGGAAAAAGGACAGTTAAAACCTAATTCATTCAGGACATGGACTTAATAATGATTAAAAGTAGAAAAAATTCAAATGAAAAAGGTATATAACAGCTTCAAAAGGTTTGGATTTATTGGGTGTTATCATTTTTTAGGATGCACTTATAACATCTATCTTGAAAAAATTATTTCTCAGCTATTTAACTATTTGTTATTTTGATATCTAATTTTTCATTTTAAAAACTTAGCTGTGAACCGAATTTCACAACTCTGCTTCTTAATAAAAAAATGGGAAGAAATGAAGAGAAAAATATTCCTTTTTTTATTGTACTTATGTAGAACTTTCTGTCAGCACCATTGAAATGTGCTTACAGTATATTTTATTATGCGTTGGAACAAACCTGGCATTTTGTTTTTTATTCAAATTAAAGAATGACTTAAAGTCTGAAATAAGTCTCATGTAAATCAGCTGTGGAGAGATCTTTGTTTTGGTTTCCAAATAACTCAAAAGTGATGATGAATTGCATATATTTGCATATATCACATGACTCTTAACATGTTGTGGAGGTTGCTTGTTTTACTGGACATATTTCAGAGCTATAAGAGACTGAATCTTCAGATCGTGTCGAGTGATACTTGCTCTCACCTGACAGGGACGAGGGAGCCGTGAGGCTGATGGGTGAGGAGCCTCCGGGCATGTTGTTGGTGCCGGCCTGGCTGGCCTGGTAGGTGTAGCTGCTGGTATTTCCAGCAACAACCGTGTTGGAGGCGGAGGGCAGGGTGGAGGTGGACCAGGAGAAAGTGGGTAATGTGGAGTCCAGTGTATCATACTGGCCTGACCTCACACTGGTCTCGTACTGGCCCGACCTCACACTGGTATCATACTGGCCCGACCTCACACTGGTCTCATAGTGGGTCGACTTCAGACCAGCGTCATATTGCCCCGATTTCAGACCAGTGTCATACTGGCCTGATTTCAGACTAACACCGTACTGGCTGGATTTGATACCAGTATCACATTGGCCTGAGTTTAGCATGACATCATACTGGCCAGTTTGAACACCAGTATCGCGCACCCCTGATGTGAGACCTGTATCATACAGGCCGGAAATGTCGATGGTGTTGAACCCAGCTGACTGCACTCCAGATCCATATAAAGTCGATGCTGCCAGTGATAGAAAACACAAAGACAACTTTCACAGAAGAATCCATTGCTAAGTTTTTCTTAAAAACTTAAAAACTGATTAACTCATAATCGTACAATCGGGGCCTAAATGTATGAAAAGATATACTCTCATAGATAAACTAATAAGATTCACAAACTTTTTTTATATCTAAATTCCAGCTATACTGTGGATGTCACACTGGCAAAAGCAAAATGTTCCAAATCTTAAAAGCCCTCTGTTATATCTAAATGTTTCCTGGATTTCAGTGAGCCAGATGCTTGGTCATATCAGTGCGGCCCATCATCATCTGAGAGCACATCTAACTGTTTTTGGGATGGAGACGAAGTGTCTGTGAATGCACAGCATGCTCACACGTGTGACTCCAGTAACCGAATATACCTGACTGAGTGGCAACTGAGATGGTCTTGGTCTCCACGCTGGCCTTCTTAGGGACCGGCAGGGTTATGGAGGCGGTTGAGGAGCGAGTGGGGCTGACACTGCTGGAGCGCCCCTTCAGCAGTTTCTTCACGTCATCCAGCTCCGCCCCTGCCAAACCACAGCCACACATCTGAATCAGTCCACAGGTTTTGGGTGGGGGGGAAACTATATACATTTTCATTTTTCACATTTTTCTCACACTAAATGTATTTGTGAGGTTTCTGTTTCAGTTTGTTTTTCATAATGACACTAATATGAAAATGCAAATCAATTTCATCACACACTGAACTATGGGATTGATAATCAGTTACTAAAAGATTAAAGTACATTTTCAAGTATTGAAAAAGAGCTGACTGAATCTTCAAGGCCATTTAGTTTTAGCAGAAGCAAAGATTTGTTGGAGTGCTCAGGATTTATTTGGTTTCTGTCTTTAAAATGATTCCTTCTTTCCCTCTCTACTAAACGCAGAGCTGAAGTGAAGCCAACACATAAACGGATATAAGTAGAAACTAAAGAAAAAAATTGAGCTTTAGTGGAGTTTGGAGGGGGCTTTCCCACAAACTGAATTTAGATGAAAACCAAGTTGTGGACAAGAAAAGAAAACCATCAATTCTATATATAATAATGATGAAAATACTTTTTAAAAAAGCACCCACTAATGTTTTCTCTTTTGATTTGTTATCTTTTAACGTTTGGGTTTTTATTTTATTAGTTTGTTGGTCACATTTCCCTCAGGAAAAAAACATTCCTTCCATTAACTCAAAGAACTGAGCATGTCATGGTGACATGACAGTTTCAGGACAATGCAAACTAACTGTTGTGTAATGTGAACTGAATAACAGTAGTTGCTCATTTCAGACAACAGAGGGAGCAGCGAGAATCTTTACAACTTGCATTCTCTGTTTAGTTTCAAAAGCAGGAGTGACTCATGTGTGCCACTGCTGGCAGGCCAAATGTGCTCTTTAACTTCTCCCACACATGGTCCTTTTGTAAGTAAAAGCATGGTCACTAATGTCGAAGCCAAGCTCTTTCTGTTTTTGCAGATGTATACATTCTGTTTGAGAAAAAACTGGAGCACATGTGGTACTGATTGAAAAATCAAGGAATGTGAGAGGTGGAATGTGACTTTGTCATTGGCTGAGTTTTTAGCCAAAGCGTTTGACAGAAACATAATTCTGAAGACACACATCCCACAGGAATTATTTTTTTCCATAATCCATGGAGCACTTTGAATGAAAACGTTGCAGCTTTCTGAGTTATTGCATAACGACAGCCAGAAGGATCAGTGTCTCCGGTGGTCTTACATCTTCCTGCGCTCGGAGAGGCACTTTGTAATCTGGCTCTGATCTCACTCTCTGGAAAAAAGGAGAGAAAAAAAACACAACACATAATAGACAAAGGACTCCTGTTTTAATAAAAAGTCAGGCAGGACAATTCTGAGTCAGATGGTGCAGAAATAATGAAGGGTGGAGGGAAGGAATTGTTCAGTACCTCGGCTTTCGCTCCTCCCTCTAGAGGTGCTGGAGCCTGAAGGGAAGACAGAAAAGGAAAAAAGAAAGGAAACATCAGGAGGGGAAATCTCAAGTAACAGCTTTGGAAAAACATTCTGCTTTAGAAAAAAATGTAATTGTATAAATGTATATTTCATGTTCACTCACAGTAGTTTCCATAATCTTTGCGTGTAAATTCGGGTGAGGAATTAGCACTGGAACTTCCTATAAAAAGCACAATAGTTAGGCAAACATACACACAGCCCCCCCCCCCCCCCCCCCCCCCCCCCCCCCCCC
>CAJRST010039999.1:7970455-8026657 GCA_907169785.1 Menidia menidia
ACACATTTTCAAGCCTCTCTGGCAGACATTTCGGATGCAGGCCGCTTGTTTTATTCGCAGGATCTCACCATCATAACCTCCGGAGCGGGTGGATATGATCTTTCTTTCCCGGAACGCCGGCGACAGGCCTCCCGATGAGCCAGCGGCCTGCACCCTCCTGGCGTTGCCCGAAGAGCTGGACCGGACCTTTGACACAGAGCTGACCACGTAACTGCCCCCACTTCGTCCTCCTCCTCCGCTTCCATAACCCTCTCCATCTATGTAGCTTCCCCCTCCCTCTCCTCCTCCAGAGGAGTCCCCTCCCAGGTAGATCCCTGAGGAGGAGCTGTAGCTCCCGGTGTTCACACCTACAGAGGCTGGAGGGACAAAAAGAAAAAGAAAATGAAAAAAACATCTTGGTTTAAAACACCGATAATGCTTCTGAGAAACAAAATTCCTTTAGCCAGGGTTAAAATCTCAAAATGATCTAAATACATGACCTAATACATACCAATGTAAAAAGGCAACAGCTGAACACTTGAGTAGTCACAGTTTGTGATGATCTTTTATTTATTCTTTCATTCATTGTTATTTTGTATAGATTTATGGGGGGGTTCAAATATTTCTTAACTAAGCGTTTCAGAATGATTTTGTGATTTATTTTTACCAAAAAAAGGACAAAAATAAAAATCCAGGTAGAAAATTAATCGCTAAGCAGATGTATAAATAAGAACTGATTTATTAAACTAACCTTATTTTTTATTTGCTTTTGTCGTCTGTGAAAAACATATAGTTTATGACTAACATTTATTCTTAACTTGCTGACTGTATAAGGCGGTCATTAAATTATATTAACTGGAACTACTAAGCAGGTTCTCAAATATTCATACTAATGACCGATCTTAAAGAGCATATGGATTCTCCTATTTCACAAGATGAAAACATTCATCTTTTTACGTTTTTGCATGAAAACTGACCAACAATGAACACGGTTTGAAGTGTAAAGTGAAATGATTCAACATCAATTAAAAGCAGGCAACTCTGCACAAGTTTTATGAAACGTACAAGCCTGCTTATTTGTGACCACATTATGTCTCTGGTACAAGTAAAGTAGGAATAACTAGATTCATCTCAATTAGTACAAACACCAGAATAAATCATGGAGTTAACATTGGCAGCGTCTAACATTAATTGTCATGGAACACTTCACCACTGTTTGGACGGGGGGAAAAAAACCTTCTCTGTGCACAAACCTACAGCCCTCTGTTTCTGCTGGGGGGGGGGGGGTTAAATATACAACATCCTGAAGCTTTGTCTTAAGACAAAGCCACAACTTCCCAAAATTTTTTGCCCAAGAGTGGAAAGTTGCCCTCACATGAGGAGAAGTACGTTCCACTGCTGTTCTGGGTTAAGACATTCTTCTCCAAGCCCAGCCCTCCACCACTGCTGGACATATTCCTGTGACCTGATCCGCTGGTTCCCTCTAGCAACGAAAAAGACACACAGCAAAACAAGGAGAAGCCGTTACTCATCGGGTACTTCCTTAAGAATCATCGGCTATAATTACTGTATTATGGTTTTAGGTTATGCAGATAACAATTATGGTGAGAGACACTCACTTGGTGGGAGAGAAGTCAGCCTGGTTGTGGAGGTTACCGTTTCTGTCACGACTGATTAAAAACAGACAATGATCACGGTGGTTTTTACTTGAGAAGATTCTAATTAATGTGACACTCTTTTCATTCCCAGAAATGTCAGCAGCACTTACTAATCCAGATGTTTCATGCAATAAATATGGCAAGATGTTCTCTAACGCAAGGACACTGAAGAGATCCGTGAGGCCACTTAAACATTGAGAAATCTGTAGTGTCTCATTTATTACCTCACAGCATTATTATTTTCATACCCTAAAAGCTAAAAGAGAAAGAGCTCCATGTCTTTCATTTGATCATTTAAATAATGTTAACTGTAAAAAAATCTAATGAACACCTGATGTTGCTGCCTCTTTATAAACAAACTAATAATAAAACCATAAAATTTAGCTAACAAATCCTTAAAAAAAAATGGTGACAATAGAATAAAGACAGCTGACTTAAATGTATCGCTTTCACATAACCGATCAAAAAAAATTCTTGTTAAAGTTGAGAATACGCCACAAAAGAGCATGTACGAGCATGTAGTAACACGTGTGACATCTCAGTCTATTTATCAAGAAAAACTAACCGTTCCTATTCTTACTGGAGAAAAAGGCCTCCTCCTTTGACCAACTAATTAAGATGTGGTGATCACGAGATATAAAAGGTGGCGCGTCAACTGAAACCACCTCCAGCATGATTCAGAGAAGTTCAAAAGAGTCTTTGGAATAACTGTTCATCACTTATAGTAATCCAGATAAGGTTTTCTCTCCAGCCTAACATCTGTCCCTTGGGGTGGGTGGTATACTCTCTGCACAGCCTAAAATGCATCATCAGACAGTATGGCGAGCCCTGTGCAGATGGGCCCGGGCTCAGCATTTTCATGTGACAGCAGGGTTATGATTTATAGCACAGATGCATTGAATTGCACCTCCTGCAGATTTGCCGAATCAGCACAAA
The DNA here is from genome assembly GCA_907169785.1 of Menidia menidia. Taxonomy (NCBI): domain Eukaryota; kingdom Metazoa; phylum Chordata; class Actinopteri; order Atheriniformes; family Atherinopsidae; genus Menidia; species Menidia menidia. Next base: position 7,973,029 of record CAJRST010039999.1, read on the forward strand.
GCCTGTCTTTTAGGGAGGCTCCAGGAGGGCGCTCCAAGACAGACGCTTCCATGTTCCTGGTGCCCGCACAGAAATCATGTCCGAGCGAATTCAATGTAGCCGTCCCATGTTAAAAATGGGCAGTGAATCCGTCCCGGGTTTACCTTTGGTTGCCTTCCTTTGGACTGTTGAATTTTACCGTCTCAAGTTATAGATAATGTGCATGCCGTTCAATTTAATGCTGCCTTTCTGCTCCCTTCTTCTTTCCTTTTAGGGATTTCTGACAGTTTCAGTCAAGGCTAAATCTGATTGCTCTGTTCCTGCTGCTGTTAACCCTGAAAAAGCCTCCGAGAAAATTTCCCAGCCCTCAGAGCCCAACAACAATTTTAAAACATCTCGCTTTTTTATGATCTTTAATTATCATGTCTGTCTCTTCTGCACAGAATATTGTAACTACTGGTTTGGAAAGTGCCATATAAGAAAAGTTGACTAGCATTCATTTGGAAATGAAAGATAAAAGAAGCAGAACAGGCTGATTACACGTTTCTCAGAGATAGCATCAAACGTGTAATCAGGGTTGGATTGACCTCTGACTCCATCAGAGGTTTTGAGGAGGAGATGAGCTCCTCTTTAACAGCAGCGGGAGGAAAACACAGAGGCTGACTTGCCTTCTGAGAGGTGGAAACAGATAAACGGATACCATTAAAGGCATGCTTGTTAGTAAGCCCACCCTAAAAAAGGAAAAGAAAAAGCATCGCCGTGATGAAGGACTCAACTTAAAGTACAAAACCTGTATTCTTATCCACACCATTCAATATGTTTACACGTTTGGTAATGAGGCTTAAATGTTGCTTTTAATGAACACGTGTTTTTGACAACATTTCAGTGTTTATCCTGATGCTTTGCATTCCTAAGCGAAGGAAAATTCCCCAGATATGTTACAGTAGTGGCTTCCTCTCGAGTAAAGGCTAAACTGACATGTGCACAATACTTCGAGGCAGTGGGCTTTTGTGCAGGCAAACTTTTTCTACCTGAAAATATGAAAGCTCAAGAAAAAAGTCTCACCCTTTTCTCCCGAGAACTCCATGTGTCCTGTTAACTCGTCCATCCCATCTTATCTGGTGAGATTATTTTCAGAAAAAGGAAAAAGGAAAAATCACTGTGGTAAAGCGAGTTTTAAGTCAGCTTTTTGTTCCTTAAGTGTGGACAGTGAAAAACAGCGGCTGTTTGATGGGGAACCGGCTAAGAGCGGAGTCTGAATGATTTGGGTTAAGACCAAGCAGATTGTTTACTGCCTTCAATTGAGATTTCATCCAACCCGAGACAGAAAAATGTCCCCACATCAGTCACATGATCATATTCTAAAAGCCACACTGGCTTTGCTCTGGTGGATCTCGGGACAACTGCCTGTGGTGACCTTTCTGGTGTGTTTGGCGGTCACAGGCCCTCAGAACAGCTCCACCCCGACAAGTAACTTTGCTGACACGTTTTCCTTTCATGTGAATCAAGGCTGCCCCAATAAAGCATAAAAGAATCATCTATAGGTTTCAGCAGAGTTCTGTGTTTACTTCTGCGTCTTTGGAAATAACAAAAGGAACAAAGGGAGGCACTGCTGTGAAAAGACCATCCTCCCACCACACCCTGTCCAACACGTCCATTTTATCAGCTCAGGCTGGATTTACAGCCAACCTCATCAAAAGTTTCAAAAAGAACTAAGCAGACACACGTTGCTTTCGCATGTGATGCTCAAAACTTTACTCTTTTTCTCCTAAATCTAGACTTTTACCTTTTTAAGGGCTAAAATCCACATATACCAACAAAAAAAATGAACTTCCTCTCATCCAAACATTCAAACTTCCAGTGAGGTCTACAGCAGTAACTGATCTGAACAGCAATTATCAGAGGGTGATGACAAATAAAGCCTGAAGTCTCCTGTAGTATATTTAGATGGATCTAAATAGCTCGGGGACAGAAGCTGTAAAACTACCCACAGAGATCACCATAACAGAAAAATGATCTCAGAAAATCCCCTGCTGAATTTTTACACACGTTGAGAGGCATTTATAGAAAAAGATTGCAGGGACCAATGAACCACCGTGAAAGCCCATCACCAAACCCCTGGATGCAGATGTTAGCGCACAGATGCGGCAGCCAGGTGCGAGGAAACGTCATCCACGTGAGCAACTTTCAAACAAAGCCAACAAACGAAAAAATAAAAGGTCTTCAGGCTACTCCAAAGCTGTACACCTAAAGTCCATACCTTTAGCCAGTTAGGGCAAACACAGATGAAACTTCTCACAGGAGATGGATCGACTGATCCAAAACAGAACCAAAGCGGTTTAGATGGATCTGACGCACAGAGCGTGCTGGGATGTTCTCACACTCCTCGGTCCTTTTGTGCCTTTTCACTTAACTTTCCCTGGCGAGTCAAAACACAGATTTGGGCACAGGTCCCAGCCGCGCCCATCAGAACAGGAGTTTTTGCAGGCAGGTGTGGCAGACCGAACGAAAAGTTGAATAGAAAAAAAGAAATCAGCGCCCGAGGGAACCAATTGAGCTGTCGTTCTCAGCCCTGCAGACACAGATAGACGAAAAGGAAACGAACTCCTCCTCTCTCTCGCTGCTGTCTGCTGCCTCAGTTAACCACTTTGTGAAACGGCCAAAAGTTTTTGGGAGGAGGTGGAAAAGGAGTGATCTGGGAGGTGGGATCTCCCCTCAAACTTTCTCTCTTTCGAATAGGACCACAACAATGTCACGTTGCGTTGATATACTGTGTGCTATAAATCCAACCCGATGCAGCTGCCACGCATCTGGTGCACACATTGGGGCCAGAAACACAACTTTTTGATCTAAAAGGTATGGCTTCAGTCAGCGTGTCATTACGCAACCGGTCAGCTCTGAGCAGCACACACTTCTCACAATCTATGTGAAAGTTACTTTGACGAAGTTGTTTTTGCACATTTTTGCAGGATCAGTGTCAGTGTTTTTCTCCCCTCCTCAGGACTTCTGATTATTCTTATGCCACACTCCTCAAAGGAGTCCAGTACATGCTGTTGTGCAGCCAAAAGAGTGCACATATGAGCTGTTTTTAGCTCCATGCTCATATTAAAAGCTCCCTATCTGTTGCTTTAAATTTGTGCAATTTCAGGCCAAATTAGACGCTTTATTCCTTCCACTGGCAGCCGCAAACTTCCACAGGTTCCCTCACACACCACACCCAGTGTAGACATCCACCCACCCTGCATGACTCACAGCCAGTATGACTCTAATCTGCTAAAAATGATGGAAAACAAATGGCCCAAAGGATAGAGGAACGGAGGAGGAGCTGCCCCGCTCACGTCCATGTGCGAGCTTGAATAATGCCAGATCTTAACAGAAAGCAACAGATTCCAGGATGGTGAGGAGAAAAGAAAAAAAAAAAAGGAAAACAGGAGCTGACTGGCTTGCGCTGCCCAATAAAACACATTCATTCTTGTGTGCAGGACAAGACCTTCTCCAGATAAGGCGTCATTATTTGTGCGGAACAAAGGGCAGCAGCTTCCACAGAGTTTACACTCAGCTCAGCAGAGGAGAGCTGCACATTAAGCTCTCAACATAAGGTAGCACATGCAAGTGATTTACTGTCCCAACAGAGTATTATAAACAAACCTCCTTCCATGAATGTGACACCACACGCACGCCTTATTTCTGGGCTATGATTGAGGAACCGGCTGAGATAGGCTGAAATCATTGGTCAGTTTAAACACTATTTCTCAATGCAAGGCTCTAAAATCATTTAGATATTCCCACATCAACAGGGCACAGCAATGGGAAAATATTTGTCGGGAATTGCCCGCGAGTGCAGACCAGGGATAATACCACAGTTTGGATGTGTGTGACCTTTAACCCCTTGACCAGCACGGCATGAGAAATAACCATGGCACCGTGATGGATACAGCCACAGGTTTTATAAATACAAAGAGAGGTCAGGCCGTCAACCCTAAAAGTATTTTTCCCCTCATACTCGTTTCTGCTAAATGACCTTTCGAACAAACTGCAAACGTGGGCATTTCTTGCATTTGATCAAACTTCATGGTTCACGGAAGGTGAGGTTTCTATATTAAAAGAGTTAAGACTTTGCTTGATCTGTTCAAGGATATCATAATTTGTTTTATGTTACACTGGGAAACATGTCTGGTAGTATAAATACATGACGGGAGAGCACCTCAGTTGGCCCTTGGCTGTGAGAAAGTGCAGGCGAGCCCTGAAGGGGGTGGGGGTGGTAACATTTAAATTTAAACCTCATTGTCAGTTGATCTTGCTCACATCTAATAACTCCAATAGCTGATAACCTGTTGGCTATCATCAAGCAGAAAATAACATATCTTCAATTTCAATCTGGCACTGGCATAAATTTGGAGGATTTGTTGTTTCATGTTTGTGCTCATGAAAAAAAACTAATCTGTTGTAGCTGATAACAAAGAAAATGAAGGAAACTCGGGCAGAAAAATTAAACATTTTAATAAGACAGTTTTTTTCATCTTCAAAATGAAAATTGGAATGATTTATGCGATTCATGTGAACAGCATCATTATTTAACTCACTGGCCAAAACAGAAGACTCCTCTGGGAGATTTACCAGATGTAAAGACAACGATCATCCAGTTGGTGCAACAATCATTCGGCAAGATGTCAAGCGGTTATTTTAGAAACACTTTATTTTTAATCCCCAATTTCAAAGCTCCCTTCCAAAGCCAACAATTTGCCTTCTCACAGCGGAACAGGACGAGTATAAATCGCACAGCTGAAAGGGTTAGTTCCTTATTTAGTAACACCTGTACTTTTCCATCAGTGACATGTCAACAATCCTACCGTGAAAAAAAAAAACATTTACAACAGACGCCGCTAACCTAAAGAGCCTCAGGAGCACAAGGTGTTGTTTTTAGCCGCATGTTTGCATTAGTAAGGAATGCACTCCTCTTAGAAATATCATCATCTGAAGTGGGAGCACAGGGTTATTATTAGTAACATTATGACATGTCTCGTAGACAGTCCTTGATTTGAACTCAGGTCTACAGACGTCGCTTCTGTAAACTTTAAGGATGACGTGGTTAACGGATGAGTTGCACTGGAAGATCTCCAGAATATATCTAAAAGAAATCAAGAAAACCTACAAATAGCCCCCCCAAACACCTTCTTTTCAGCCAATCCAAGATGTTTCTTTGTTGTTAAGAAACTGTCCGGACAAGAGGCAAAGAGTGTCAGTGTCAGCACTGAGAGCCAAAAGAGCATTTTGGAGAGAACAAGTCATTTGTAGAAACATGCCATTAGAAGTATCATTATGAGTGCTACAATCAGTATTTAATGAAGGCTCTGGAACCATCACTACCTCACATAGCCTCTAGATTCTATAAACCCAAATCAGCTACTTCATAAATATTTTTCAGGAAAGGTGTTAGCTGTGAATTTCTGTAGTTAAAAAAAACTAGGGACGAGGGGGGGAGCACAAGCCAAACGCCCTCTTGACTCACACATAGTAATTACCTTCAACATTGAGCTTTAAAAGTTTCATCCATATAAAATGTTAAAAGATCCCCAGCTCCCTGGGGTGTGTAGCACCACATTGCCAAGTACTGACATTCAGGCCCAGGCAGGCAAATTCAGAACCACATTTGACATTGTTGCACCTTTCTACTTGCGGTTAGACACACACACACACACTCACACAAAGTGAGATATCTCACGCTAGTGTGAAAAAGTCTTAAACTGGGGGGTATTAATACATTTCTTGAAGGAGATGAATCAGCAGATGAGAAGAGGTGAATCACAGCATGACTCAACCCTGGTAACAAGGCCAAGAAGTAACAGTAGACAAACCTATAAAAACATCACTTTTACTTTTCTTACTTCATGAGTCACTTTAATGGTAAAAAAAAAAAAGTCTCCATGCAACCCAACGATCCTTTCCAAGAGACATTGCTCACCAGTATTCTTGGAATTCTTGAATATTGAAATCAGATGACATCTAGCTTTTTTCTAAATCTGGAAGTATATGCATATATTTCAGTAGAAAATTAAATGTTTGGGGTGAACAATCTTCTATATATCAGGCTATGAATGAGATTTGGAGAAGTCTCTCCAAGCCTTCTGTGCAATGACAAATAGTTTAAACCTTCAGAGATTTCCTCTCCGTGAAAGTTCACAACAGACAAATACATTTTTAATGACGTTGTATTGACTAAATATTTTAGATACAGTTATGTACGATAAATACCTTTTCAGAAAAAACAAACGTCAAATTGTCTTTTAAAAAAAGAAAAAGACGTCTGCCTGTCTTTCTTTCACACACAAATACTTTTTTATGCATGAAACCTTACAAAGACAAGAAATTTTTATAGTATAAGAATATATACATATAATTTATTATAGTATAAGAAGTCACGCGACAAAATTGAACTTGAAAACGTCTGCAACTGCGGTGGAATAAAATTAGGTAGCAACTACACCTCCCATAATGCTGTTCGATGAAAGATTCTAACCAATCACAGGCGTTGGAGGCGGAGGACCGCAAAAATACGGAAAAACAAACCTTTCTAACTTTGCCTTCATTTTCAGTCCAAACGGATTCTGAATGGCTACTTTTAGTTTAGAATTTTGTTTTTAAGAACCGTATTTCTGTCTTGTGTTTGTTAAAGACGTCTTGACTCGGTTATTCAACATTGGGGCCATATTCTCTCTCAAATAGGTGTATCAACCACATGAGTCAGAGTCCCGTAGGTTTGACCCATGGAGATAACTCCCAAATTAGCCAAAATAAACCATGAGGATTCTTCACCTTGTAATTCACTTGAATCGAGCCCCTCTGAGTTTAAAGTGGAAAAGGTAAGTCCTGTTTGCCAGAATCAGATGTGCTTTTCATATTTACCAGCATTTATTCGCAGGATCCCAAATGAGAGCTTTGAATAGCTGATTTTGCACTCTTAATTTTTAGCCGTGTTCTGTAGCATTAGCCTCCTGTGATGGATTTTCAACTGTTGTTCCACAGCATACTCCAAAGCTGAGTTCATCACTGAGGGAGAGACTGAAGAGAACACGGCGCTCCTTCGTCTCGCCCCTGTCTGTGGCCAAACGCCTGTGTGTGGATGATGTGGAGGAGGATGGCCGACATGTACCAGCAGACTCCCTTGACACTGCCAGGGATCATCCAGGCTCCGCACACAGGGTTGATGCCAACAGAAACGATGTGAGATTAGGCAGCGAAATGTCTTCTGGGCTTGATCCTGAAGACTTTGCGCAACAACTGAGGAAGGAGGTGAAAGAAAAAACTGAAACCCTGCGCAGACTCAAGATGGTTGAAATGTACAGAAACAAGGTATTGGGCACATCTGAGCCGACTAGTACAATTCACATGTCATTATTTGGGTTGAGTATGGTCACTTCTTACTAAACCTCCCCTATTTTTCTCCCTAGAATGATCTAACTCAGCTTCAAACCTTGATCGACAAGTGGCGGAGTTGTGCTCAGGCTGCGCTGTTTGAGCTTCAGTCACGAATCCCCGTTGATGGACAAAAGGGCAGCCTGTCCGAGCTGATTGACCTCTTTGGCCTGGACGATGGCATTTTGCACTTTGACCGCACAGAAGAGGATTTCACTATTTAACAACTTTTGAAATACACAACAGTTCACATTTATAATATTGTTTTATTGGTTGTTGACACACAATTGTTCATGAAAGAAGTATATGTCATGTTCTGTTGCCAGTAGTGTTGGTATAAGCCAGATGTATAAATAAAGTATTATTTTTTTTGACTAAGGGCTCCTCTCAGTCGTGTTTCATCTGATCCAGTGAGGGAAAGTTCCTCATTGTCAGATGCTCAATTTCTGCCCAGAGGACATCTAAGTTGTCCGACTGTTCTCTGGCAAGGTCCTCCAAAGTCTTCTTCTGAACAATCTCCTGGAAGCGCTCTTCTCTTTTAGCCGCCTCATTTTCGTCAGTAGCTGAACACGAAAAGAGCAGCATTATCAGCCAGAGGAGAGGGAAATTTCTGACTGCTGAATGACTGAATGAAATGACTGCTTTTACTACCTGCTGCTGCAAAGATGTGTCTCAGCTCTGCCACAGTCATCTGCATATCAGGGAGCTGCCGCTCTAAAATGGCGTTCTTCTCAGCCTTTTTTGCCGCCTGTTTCTTAATCCGTTCGATCTTTTTCTGGCGCTGCTGCACGCCCCTTTGGTGTGCCTAAAATGAAGCACATGAGCTGAGTAATCAGAGCACACGTTACAGAACCAACTGATAGGGTTGTGTTTTCCCGCCACCTTTTTCATCAGAGCTATACTCTTCTCCAGAAGGGCAACCTTCTCTGACATACAACTGCTCGCATCCGTCTTGCTGCGATACTGGAAAGGAAAGAGAGCAGTTTAAGAGAGGACGGAGGGGAAGAGAAAGAGCAGTAAAAGTATTTCCTAACAATGTTTTTTTTTTTTTCAGAAGTCTTTTGATGAACGATCCCACAACAGATGTGGGAAAACCCTTAATAAGAAAAGGCTCTGGATTACTCAGGGTGGGTTTATTTATGTTCAAAGCTCTTCTCGCTCAAGGTTTTAGGGGGCTCAAACAATGTCAGGAAGCCACACCACAGCAGGGTTACCTGAACCATTTGCCAGATAAAACTGGCACAGTGGCCTCCAGAGAAAACTGACATACCAGCCTTCAGCACATACACGGCATATCTGTAGCGTTTCCATCTCACTTCATCTTATTGATATATTTCCGTTGGACTATAGCAAAAAAGATCAATATTTCCCTGTCAACTGGTGTGGCCTGTTAGATTAAACTACTTACCTTAGCTTTACTGTTAAACAGATAATAAGATCTTTGTTTTCTTTTTAAATTAGAGTGCTTAAACATGATAAAAGACAATTAAAATGGAATCAATTTTGCCAACTAAAAGTTGTTTGGACCATAAAAGGTTTTAACGTTCATAATAAGGTGTGACTTTCCAACAAAGGATGATCAGTCTGCTCTGGGGAATGGAAACAATTTTCTGTTGGCAAAACACTGGTGCTGCCAAACCCAAAACTCACGCCCTAATATCACACACTGAAGTTTGGCAAATGCACTAACAGGATTAACCTCTCAGGTATTTAACTCCAGATGCATGTTTCTCCTTTCTATATATTTACTGACTGCAATTATATTGTCAAAAATGCATACTGTGAACCCAGCCAGTAATGATCAGAGAACCAGCTTTAAAAGACCAGTCGTAGAAACCACATTACTGTCATATGCTGTTGATCCTCTGAGAGTCGTAGCATCTTGATGCCCCTCATCTTTTCGTGGAGGTCCTCTATCTTCATTATTATCACTCTGTGCTCCCACTCCAGCTGGATAATGCTCTTACGGATTTCTTTGTATCCCTCCATTGAGGCCACCATATCTCCTGCAAGATTCTGAGAAAATACGTTTTATAAATAGACAATGTGATCATTTTTTAAAATATGGTCAATATAAAGTAACTGATCTTGTATTGCTGTATTTAGGTCTTGATTTAAAGAGAGTAAGGAGTAACCATGGGTCTGCCCTCAAAGACTGACCCTGATGATGCCTCTGAGGCTGTCCACCACACTCCTGTGGTAGAGGATGAAGTCAGTTTCTGCCGTGTCAGCTACCAGGTCCACAGTGGGCACCTCCACCTGTCCCTGTTTGAGTATGACCTGGACCATGGTGTTTGTCAGGTGATGGTTCCTCTTCTTATGCAGACTACCGTGGAAGAGACAACAACAAAACATTCTTACCATTCTTCCTCAGAGAAGAATGTTGCCTCACTTTTGCATCACAATTAGATTTTCGATTCTGGCTCAGATTCACAGTGGATGTCTTTGTGGGGCTCTCAGATCAGTTTGAAAAATATTGAGCCTCAGACCTTTTGCCTGTCTATCAATTAAAGTTTAAATCATGCTGCATTTGCTAGATTTTGGAAATGGGAAGCTTATCGTTTTTATATTGCTACAAGCTTTATTTCTTGTGAAAGTTTTGTTCCAGGTTGAGAAATTTGTCTGAGGGTCTTATGTTCTCACAAGAAAATCAGATCTTTATGAACTGGTGAACTAACAACATCAGAGCCGTACCTTTGAAGATCTTCAGAGAGGTTTTTGATTTCTTGCTGGACAGCATTTTCTTCGTCTCTCCTTCTCTGCAGGAATGCTTGCATCTCAGCAAGAATCAAAGCTTTTATTTTTACCTGCAAATTGAAATGAAAATTAAAAAGATAGAAATCCATCCATCTATCTGGTACACCAGCTCTTTATAGTAGGGGTGCAGGCGGTGTGGGAGACTAACCCAGCCCCTGACCCATGGAGATTTAAAGTTGGAATGAAAAGAACAACATACAAATAAATCCATTACAAAACAGGATGTAATCTTTTTTGTTCTTCACCTTATATTCGCTCTGTACTTTATTTCTGCGCACAATGCAAAATCTCTCCCAGACGGATGGGTTCAACATCTCTGGCATGTTCTCTGGAGCGTCCAGCTCCTCCATGGCTTTGAGCATTTGGCTGAGTGCAGCAGGGGCTGTGGAGCTGCCCACACGGTGCTCTTTTGACAAGCTGGACGTGTTGCTGGTCAGGGTCCTAATCTTTTCACCCCTGAGTCATAAAAGATATTCCCAGGAAAATGCTGCATGATGATGTGAGACTGCTTTTACATGGTGGAGAATTACTAACCTGGGTCTCCGTTTGAACAACTTGTAGAGGTTATCAATCATGTGGTTTGGTATATCAAAAAACTCCTTCCTGAAGTCTTTGTCAAGAACCTTAGGAGACACGGTTCATGTAAAATCATCCACAAGTCATCACAGTCGTTAGTCTTTGCACTTTTGTACGAGCTGGCCTACTTTGTCCTCAGCAACAGCGTTGTCATACTCCTCATGAAAGAACTCCACCTGGCCTTTGTGTCTCTTCATCTCCGCCCCAGTTTCATCCTGTCAGGAAAATGAATGTCATTAAGATGAGAGCAGTGCTGGAAATAGTATCTGCCTATCTGAGAGGCTAAAAGGTATTTGCTCTGCACATTTTCACTCTTTGAGGACATGCCCGAACAACAAGGAGATGTGCTAGAATTAAAACAGACACCGCTGTCATTTCTGACAAATTCAGATACCGCCAGTTATTAAATTCCGACGGCATTACTGTGCACTAGTTTTCACACCTTGCACACCAACATCTTTTCAAGTTTAAGCCTGAGCTCCAGCTCCTGATTTCTCATCTCCTCTTCTGTGAACACAGAATCAACCAGATAAGCAATCTTGAGCTCTTCCTGCAAAAGAAGCAAAACAGTATTCTCGATGAGAGAAGGCCCTCAGCCGATAGGTGCTCGGCTATGTGTGTGTGTATGTGGTTGTACGTCATCACCTGGTATATAGCCACTGTACATTTAACTTTTTTCTCCAGCAGCAATGTCACTCTCTCATCAAATCTTTCGGTTGCATCTTTGGTGGATTCCAGCAGTTTCTTCATTTCCGATTCCAGTGACTGCAGTTAAAGAGATTAAATATACCCATCAGTAAAATAAGATAAGTAATAACAACAATTGACAACTAAGCTATGCTCTGTAATACCCTTTTGTATAGCTCCTTCTCCTCACTGAGATCTTTGGTTTTCTTTTCATATTCTTTGAAGACTTTTTTCTCCTCTTCACTCCAGTGAATGTTAGGTTTGCTCAAAACAAACTCAGGCAGAGGGATTTCCTGTGGAGTACATTCAATAGAGGCTCAGTGCTCGTCACACTGACTTGTCTCATTTAGGTGACACAGCCAAGAAAAGAATTCAAATAAAAAAAAGGGAAGGGGAGGTGTGACATATTTAGCTTAAACTGGAGGAAAAAATACAGAGTAGTAAAAAAGGGGTTGATTAGGACAATTTGTTGTGCATTGAGTGGAACTATTTAAAATCTTTATACCAAAGCGCACAATGTGATCAATTACATAATATTTTCACAGAAATTAAACAGTCAAGATCTATCTTAGTTTATTTATTAATCTTAAGATTACATTTTTCATAAATAGGTATTATTGTAGGGGGGGAAAAATTAAATATAGGTGGTAAAGAGAAGCAATATTCTATTTAATATAATAATATACTAACCAACAGATTGTTTGATAAATAATTCAGATATATACCATAAATACAGCTCTTTTAAACACAAATGTTACATTTGCAGACCTTTTCAAGATTTTTGGAGTTGCTGTGTGTGAGATTTACTTACAATTTATTTTTTAATCAAGAGATTTTTGTTTGAGATGTTTTTTACAATAATCACTTTAAAATAGAGGAACCCATGACCATTTTTTTTTTACCATTTTCAAGATCTCCACTTTTTTCACTTCAAGCTCTCCGTCCATCATGTCATCCAAACCCCTTTCTCTGCTGTTATCACCCTGCAACAGAAAGGCAAAAAATTACCTAATTTTATTCAAGGATATAAAACATTTAATTTAATTCATTCTTAATCAGAAACTGCTAAATACTCTCTCTGTATGTTGTCAACGACAGTCATGGTGACAGTGCTGCTTGTGTCTGAATCTATTTGAGGAATTTACTAAAAGTAAAAAAGACAGGAAAGGAAGAAAACAAAATCCAAATCAAAGGTGTGTACTTGAGAAGCAAGGCGACTCAGGTCCTCCAATTTCCTCCTTTCCTCCTCCTTTTGCTGCTCCGGGGTGAGGTACCTCTCTGCTGTGATCTACAGAAGAACAAAGGCGATATCTCGTCATGATAATCACATACTGTCTCAAATTTCAGTGCAGAAATAAACAACCGGGTAAACTGCAAAGGAATTCAACATGCACACATGCTTTGTTTATTGAACTTTAGGTGACCTGTGACCACTGGTTGGATATTACTGGGGACAGTGACCTCTGAGTTGTCCACAGTGAGGAGCCTCTCTGGCCACTCCTCGTCGGTCAGGCTGGGTTCCCACAGCTCCTGATTCAGGTCCAGCTCCGTCATGATCTTCCTGATGTGCATGTTCCTGTCCCTGATGCGTTTGAGCTCCTGCACCTTCAACCTGTGCAGGGCTTCAAATTCTCTGTTGAAAGCCGTCTTGATGGAAAAAATCACATCCTGTATTTGGACATAAATTAAAGATATCATAACAATGAATGGGACTTTTCATCTACATGGTTGTTTTTTATTTTCAGATGTTGTAAGTGTGTTTTTTGGACATTTTGTTTGGAGAAGCACAGCGAACTGCCTGGTGCATGATGATAACAGATCTCACCTGTAGCAGAATTATCTGGTTGATCCTCTGTTCTGTAGTTTGAAGAATGAACTGATCATATACATAAGGATTTGAATATCCTAACTGAGCTGAGAAGCTTCCTGACAGAGCAGTATTCTCTGCCTCATGGCCCTCCATGTCCTGCTCTTCGTCTTGTAAGCTGGAGCTTTTCTTTTGGCTGCTCAGCTGCAGGTTAAAAATGAAAGAATTCAAGAGTATTGACTAAAAAACGAGCACTGAATTTGTGGCTAGAAGATTACAGACTTTATACGAAGGATTCTCGACTGATGGAAAATATTGCTGCAACTTACTTTTAGCCACACAGCTATAAATCTTGAAAAGTTTCAACACTGCTGGAATGGCACGTGTTCAAGCATTTCAAAAAGTTACAGCAGAAAAAAGGTCAACTGAGGGACCGAGATTCAAAGCATCCAATTATTTTCCTGCAGTAAACTTGTTTTGACTTGAATGGTTGGTCATAAAATCTACTTCCAGATAGCGAAAAAAGTGGTCGTTTTGCCACAGCTTTGAAAAAAAAAAAAACATTGCACTGCGGCATCTCTGTTTCTCATTCAAAGCAGTAAACATGGGGTTTATTTCTACTAACTCATTACATGTGCTTTGCTTTGCTCTGTCAAAATCTTAACCAGCGGTTTTGCTTACGGTATAGGCAGCCTTTTCAAAATTCCTCATATTCTGAACCCTTTGGAGGTCCTCCAGTTCTTTCTCTGTTCGTTCTTTCAGAGGGTAGTTCTGCACTACCACTTTAGAGTTAAAGGCCTGTGGGAGACAGCCATTAGGGATTCAGAGCAGACAAACAAAATCGGAAAACATAACCCTTTATTCGAGCCAGCGTCTAAATCTCGTTACCTTGATGGCTCTGCCTTTGACCATAATAGAATCCCAGCAATCTCTCTTCAGGACATAGTGGAGGTAGCATTTCTCCACAATGTTGTGTTGAATTTCAGCTCTCACCTGCTCAGTGAAAGAACAAAAAGGATTGCTTCAGGGCACAATCCAAGACTGATTGCACTCATGTCTGCATGCGTCTGCAGTACCCTCGCGACTTCCTGCTCCACCATGGCCTCAAATCTCCTCTGCTCCTCCACGTCCAAGTTGAAGTCTTCCTCTGGAAGGCTCTCATTTTCACGGAGCATCTGCTGGACCTGAAAAAGAGTCGTGGGGGGGGGGGGATTTCGGCTTCTCCCTGCATTACTGTATTACTGGTCAATGATTGTTTAAAAGAACGAGGTAAAATCAACTTAAGACAGAGTTGGTTTAAGACAGAGTGCTGCTACGTTTTCTGAATGTCTGTATTTGTTATTTTTTCCAGCTCAAGATTAAAACCAGTGTCATGAAACTCACTTACAGCATCACGTAACTCTCTGATGGCTCCTTTCATGTTTTTCTTTGTTTCAGAGTATTGCTGGCTGTCTTCTTTTACAACCTGTAGCAATATACAGATGTTAAGTCTTGTTTTAAGTAACAACGCATCTTGCCAAACTTCAACGGTAAGCGATAATTGGCAAATAAACAGTACTTAATCATCTTTAAATTTGAAATGACAAGATTCTTTATAGCAGAAATAATTATCACTTTACCAACATGCTTTTTTAACATCTGATACAAGGTCTGCAACACGCCTGACTAGATTTTTATCAGATCGTTTTGACATGGAAGAACATTCTGACTCATTTATGGCAACACACTAATTGCTCATTGTTTGCTTTTTTCGTTGTCTAATATATAAATAAAGCTGCAGCAAGAAGCAATCTCATGAAAAAACCCAAACTTCTGAACTAGATTTCACGATCTTCCTTCCGCAGCATCATATATGTTTACATTTATCTATATCGTTCCTAAACATAATAAACATCTGCACACAGATAACAGCGCCACAAAGGTTGAAGCTGGTCACTGACCGCTTCTTGCCTCCATTCCAGCCATGTTGATTGTGACACTGGACAGAGCAGGCTGCTGTAATTCTCATCCTGCTCCGTCACATCCACACATGGACCCCCACTGACCTATACAGTTAAAAAAAATTCAACCATACCGTTATTCTGGTCAAACTTTCTTCCGTTCTCTATTTTATTTCAGTGTAACTAGTAGTTTTGAAAGCACTTTTTTGCTTTTTTACCTCACTGTCATCAGCTTTTTCACCTGGTGAACCTTGACCCCACCCAGGCAAATCAATGAGGAGGGGGTTTTCAGTGTTGAACGTTTTCTTCACGGACTGAGTCATTGTTCGACTATACTCGGCAGCTTCTTTCATCTTTCCAGAATCCACTCCTTTAATTCTTTGCAGAAAAAAGGGGGAAAGGGTACAATAATGTTTTTGCAAGCAGTCAACAATTTTCTATCATTTGCTGTCTACTTTGCACATCAGTAGCACTCCATGTTAATTTGTTTAAGCAAAAATTTGCTTGTAGAGACAAATAGATGTCAATGGTCAGTGTGACTAAATAGTATGGCACAGTGGAGCCACTCTTTACAGTTATGATTGTTCTGCTCTTACTAAAAATAAACATAGTTTAGATTAAATCTAATGTTTGAAGAGTGTGCCTTAACACTTTTCGTTTAAAAAAACTTGTCTTGGCTTGCCTTACTTTTCAGGGGATTTATCTGGTAAGACTAATGTGTTACATAAGCAAACACATCCTTTCAATTTGCACAATATGTTAAGTTTTGGAAACAAAACAAACAATTTTTTGTTTGAAATTGAAAAAAGCTGCGATGCCATATGTTGACTAGGTTTTAAAATCTAAAAGAGTGTGAGAACAGGCATGGAAGAGGCAGATGTGGAATGTGTGTGGGATGTTATTCAGCGGGGCGATGTGAATTTTATTTGATCTTTGTTTTCTTGCACATTATGGTTCCGGCTCCCCTAGAACCTCATATTGCCACCAAATGAACTCAGTCGTATTTGCTTACTTTTGTTCCCCACTGTTAAGGGGTAATAGAGAGGTAATAGAGCAAAGCGCAGCGGTTGCTCTTCACTACAACTGCAGGTGGGAGGCTGCTGTGAGCAACAGTTCCCTCTGCTGTTGGCATCTTTATATTATAAAAGCATGCTGGAGGGCTTTACCTAAGCTCGCTGCACACCAGAGAGACGTCTCTGCAGCCAGTAGTAAGAAGCCTGTGATCATCTGCAGAGAAGGACAAACTCCGAACTCCACCCCGACGGCACGAGTGACACTGCAGCTCAGTGTACTGCTCCTGCATAGGCAGCACCAGCATCATGAGACACAGAATGATTTTCTTTCTTTCTCTTTTGTGGATGATAAGGATGGGGTCGGTGGGTTTAGGGGCATGGTGATGGCGACAATTTGATTAGTAATACTGTTTTGAAAAGAAAAGAAACAGGATCAACTTTTACCATAGAAGCAGTTTTTCTAATGCGCAGTAAGCCGTCTTGGCCTATGGAGGCCAACCACAAGCGGTTAGGAGACAGAAGAAGAGAGACAGGGCCCAGAGGGTGACCTTTCACTTCCTGCTCTGGTGTTAACTGGAGTAACTGTTGACTGGAGTCACTGTCTGTATCCTGAGAAAAAAAAAAAACCCAGAGGAAAAGGTGTCTAATCTCTAAAAGACTTGATCATGACTAAATTCAAAAAGGCAGAAAATGAAAACCTCAGGCAGATGAAATCGCTGAAGAGTGTTTTTCCTGTGGCAGTACGCAAACATGTCACTGCCTCCAAGAACACAGGAGTTGAGTGGAAGAGGCACTTTGTATTGTAACTTTTTGAAGACGTGAGCAGACAGACAGCCATGACGGTCTGCAGAATCTGGACCTGCAGGACGGCAGAGGCGGGTTGAAAAATCTGATGGGAAGCAGATGAGCTCCTTCTCTAAAAGCTGGTCTTAGCATGTTTGTTTGAAGAGTAAATGTTCTGAATCGTGTTATTCTATAAACATTAAAGCACACATAAATAATAGTTACGTTCATTACCACTAATGACGTTAAGTACAATTGTCAGATCTGTGCTACATGCTATACAAATAGCCTTAAAACACAACTTTCTGTTGCACAACTTCTGTGTTGTGTAATTTACAACTGTGGTCACACCCTCATCTCGTGTGTTTCAACAGATTTATCTGTGTCAGTTTTCTAAGGCTGCTGTTTAAACAAGGGGTGTGGTTTTCCAACGTGCTAAGTCATGGTTCTCTTTCAATTTTGTGGACTTCTGTGAGAACATGGAAAAAAAACAATCTCTAAAATACGATTTTAAAAGTTTTTTTTAGCATGAATCTTAATGTGTTTGATTTTTGTCACACTTTGGGAAACAAGCATTTATATCCTGAAATGCAATAAGCAGAAGGAAAGGATATTCCCAGGAAAAGCCGCTGTAAAATAACATGGCAGGTTTGTTTAAATCATGCAAAGGGTAAGTAGAGGAAGCTTAAAGACATAAACACCAAAGAAAACATACTGAACTGATTTAACTAAAATTTGATTAGTCATTCCCTCAGATGATGACAAAGCATCTCTCAAAGGCCATGAAAAAACTAACCTTTAAATAAGCGCTTAGTCATAGCTCTATTTTAAAAGCTCTGTCTAAATCTGCAATGTCATGCCTTAGGATTCTCTGACTGATGAGATCTACATCTTGCCCATATTTACAATTAGCCGCCTCTGACAGAAAAGCTAGGTTATTACTTCAACCAGATTTAAAAACAAAAAACAGAA
This sequence comes from Menidia menidia, assembly GCA_907169785.1. Taxonomy (NCBI): domain Eukaryota; kingdom Metazoa; phylum Chordata; class Actinopteri; order Atheriniformes; family Atherinopsidae; genus Menidia; species Menidia menidia. The sequence continues at coordinate 7,990,956 of CAJRST010039999.1, forward strand.
TTCTCAAAATTCTCTTTTAAGACATTTAGTATAACCAGATAATCCTTTGGCTTTATCTCTGCTGTACCTGTAAGGTTTTTGACAGGCAGAGAGAGCAGTGTCAGCTGGTTTCCATCCTTATTCTTGTTTTCATGTTCACCATGCAATAGAAGGACTTTCACCTCATTCTGGCCTCTGGGACACTGAGTTGAAATCGACAAAATGTGTCCTGGAACAACTGGAAAAGGAAATAAGACTCATAAGATTTAAGACTTCTATTCTATCATCTTTTATAAATGGATTAATAAATTCTGGCTTTTGTGTTGAGGTAAACGGTTATTTAGTTCCAAGACAAGCACAGTAATACATGAATATTTGAAAAAGGTATTCAAAAAGTTTCACCTGTGTATCCTATGACTGCAAACTTCATAGATGGCTTAGCGTTCAGTACATACACATGGGAATCTGAGCCACTGGTGAGAAGGAAGTGCCCCTCTTGATCAAAACTGTGAAAAGACACCTTCATTTACTTTTCTGACCATAGGTGGAATACAACTTTTCTCTGGGCTTCTTGTTCACAGATGTAGGATTAGATTTTACCACAAGTCATTGTAAAACTCTGCGGTGCTACATGGATGAGGAATACTTGCACTAAGTGATGCACCGCAGTGTGGTAGAGATGAACTTGGTGCACCATTCGAGGCTGCTCCTCCTTGTTCAGGTCAATAAAGTAGACACTTCCTGAGGCAGTTCCAACGGCTGCATAATGTGCAATAGGACAGCAGGCCAGGCTTGTCACCTAAGCAGAAAAATCCTCTTATTGCACTTATTCTCATGTATGGCAAAATGGCTCTCTGTGTTGACAATCTGACCTCAGTTTGAAGAGACAAGGACCCAAGACAGTTGCCATCTGATGACCACAGCTGTAATTTTCCTGAGTCTCTTATTGACTGCAACCAGTAAAAAAACAAATGTTTCAGTTCTGTGCGCTAAACTCTGCATGCAATAAAAAAAAAAAAACATTCTTGTGCAACACAAATGCTTTACCACGCAAATATTTCTGTCAGTGTTCAACAGAGCCGTCATCAAAAAGTTGCCGGATTGGACATCTAGGATCTTTTCAATCCTCCCTGACAGAGTTGGGTTGAGTAAATAGATTTGTCCCTAAAGAAAAAGATGTGTCTTAGATCTAGTTTCTCTCCCTTGTAACATGTGTACTCTGCAACACATTTAAGTACTTACTGTGCTGGAAGATAGAAATAATGTCTCTTTGTCAGGGGACAGCATCACAGCTGTGACGGGCCTTTCTGTCTGCCAGGTTTGTGTGATGTTGAGCTGATTCCCTTTGATCTCCAAAGTGTGCACCACATTCTCCTGAAACACACTAGTATCTGAAAGTGCTTTTGACCGTGGATGCAGATGGTGTCCCGGCAGGTGGCCGAGCCTATACCTTTCCAGCTACGATGAGACCATCGCGATGAAGTGTCAAAGCTTGAAAGTTGCACTGTCTGAGTTCCGGGATGGCATCGTCAGCTGAACAAAAGTCAAACAAAATGGCAGCATCACCAAATGTCAAATTGAATCTGAAAGTTAATATATGGCAGAATAAGCCATCCCAGTGATTTTCATATATTTACTCATTTCTGGTGCTCTAGTTTACATGTAAGCTTACTTGTTGGGTTAAAAAGGGCAGAGACAGAGAGACTCTCTGGGTCAATGAGGAGCAGGAAGCCCTCTGCACAGCCCACATAGAGCTCTGATGTGGCTGTCCAACAGATGGCGGAGGGAGTCACTGTGGTTCTGGTGGAGACTGAGGTCTCCTTGTGTAGAGTTGAGGAACATTTATATTTGTTTTTAAATCATAGATTAAAAAAAATAAATCAACAAGACAAAGATATGGTTAAAGGGTATTATTTGTTTAAAAAATGACAGTAAGACAATACCACAACGCCAAGAGCCATGCTGCTTCTCAGCCCTAAAGAGTCCACTTCTGGTAAATCATATGGCAGCTTGGTGCTGAGATTGTGAAGAGTGGATGGACATCTTTCAACAGAGGAAGCATCAGTTGTCGGAAGCTGTATTGCTCTTCATGACAAACAAAGACATAGATAACACTTTATAAAACTTTATATAAAAACAAATACGCATAGGGGTCTACATACTATTTCAGTCACCTGTTCATTTAGTTGTTAAAGAAGGAAACAATATAGGTTAAACAGTTAAAACCCTCCACAGAAAACATGATGCCCATCTAATATTGTAGATTGTGTGTGCTTTTTACCTTGGTTTCAGAATATGAAAGCTGGCACTCTTGTCAATATGCCATAGAGTGAGAGTGTTTTGGCCTACAGCACAAAGCTGGAGCCAATTCAAAGGGTTGAACACCAGGGAAATGACATCCTTTCCAACATTTGGTTGTGAACAAATTGGCTCTGCATTTTCCCAGTTCCTGCATCACACAGCCGTAATTACAGTAGCTGAGCTCTATGAATAAATATCGTTTAAGGTACAAAAGTGTAAAACTATCAGTGGCTTACCACACTGTGATGGTGTAGTCAGGTAGAGAAGAGCAACAAACCAGATAAGGACCACTTCCACTTAATGCCAGAGAAGTGTAGTCTAGTTGTGCTGATCCTGCAAAACAAAAGGATAAGTGGTGACAACTTGGGATGTGTGGGAGAGAATCAGAATTTGGCTACAGCTTCTTACCTTTCAATACATTCTTTGGCACAAGCTCTGGGAAGCTGTACACAAAAATAGATGGGGATAGTTTTTGCTCAGAGAAGGCAAAAATCCCACTGTTGCCATTAGCTGTCAGTATTCCAAGGTCTCGGACAGGACTCCGAAAAACACTTTGCATTTTAGTGTCAAGGTTCAGGAAACATATATGGTTCCCTAAAATGTAGCATACTGTTGTATTATCCACAAAGTCAATTTTCTTGTTTGTAAAACCCTGAATCCATCTACGGGGAAATAAGAATAAAACAAATTGAACATACGAGTGTATAAGGTTGTAATTCAGTGAAAAGAAAAAGTTGTTACAGTCATACCTGATTTCTAAACCTTCCATGTCATCTATTTTAAGGTGATGATCAGCTCGATATTATTAGATGTAGGTATTTTTCAAGAACAAAACTGAAAAACGGACAGGCGAGTTATTTCGTGTCCATAGCAACCAGAAAAAAACCATGTTACCGTCCTCTTACCCTATTGGCTGCTACATTTTGTGACACACCCACTACGGAAGTAGCTTTTAGAATAAATCGCACAGTAGTTGTCTCTGTCCTTTGTAACGTTTTAGGCTATTTCACCTCCTTTAGTACCATACGAGGTCCTCCTTGAAGCGCAAGCATGTCAACTGAAAAGAGTTTCGCTAAAGGTAACAGTCGCCTTAATGAAAAACTGTCTAGTTGGCGTCTTTTTTAATGCTATTTCTTTTTGCAGGCGAGCTTAACTATTCCATCATCTTCCTTTTCACAACCTCCACTAATTCAAAAATGAAAATAAGATAAGATAAATAATACGTTGTATAATTATTGCACTAATCCGTTTCTTCCGGTCGAGCTAGGTAATACGTAACGGTGATTGTGGTTTTGCTTCACATAATGAAAAGTATCTCAGACATATAGACATACTTAAGTAGAGTACTTAAACGTAGCAGTTAGGCACCGCTTTCTGTTGCAGCGCAGGATTCTCTCATGAAATAGGAAATGTATCAAATAACTTTGATTTTATCATGAGTCACTCGTTTAGTTAAAACATGTCTAGTCACCAGCGGAATTGTAAAAACCATTGTAATTTAACTGGTTGTGAAAGGGTTGAAAGGGCAAATGGTTTTAAGTCGGGCAGTCAAGTAAAACTGGAATGTTTCAGAAAGCCAACTAACAGATCTTGATCATGTAGAATTTACGTCATATTCAAACAGATTGTGAGTTTTTAGAACTGTTGGTGTTGTAGTAGATTTAGTAGTGATTTTATTTTGGCATTGTACTTTATTTTCTAACTTGGCATCAAATGCACTAAATGATCTGTTTTGTATGTTTTTGACTTTTTTTTTCTTATGTGTAATATAAACACATTTCAGGCATCTGTTGACAATTTTTTTAAAATGTATTTATCTTTTCAGGAAGTGCTGCACCGGGCCCAGTCCCAAAAGATCAAATCAGGATTTACAGCATGAGATTTTGCCCTTTTGCCCAGAGGACCAGATTAGTGCTGCACGCCAAAGGGATCAAGTAAAAATGCTTTTGATTATTATTGATGATACCAAAACATGACACACCAGAAATCTTGAAAAAGCTCAACCAAGTTTTGCATTTCAGGCATGACACTGTCAACATCAACCTGAAAGACAAACCGGATTGGTTTCTTGAGAAAAACCCTCTTGGGCTTGTCCCAACTCTGGAGACACCTGCTGGTGAAATTATATACGAGTCTCCCATCACCTGTGACTACCTGGAGGAAGTGTACCCTGAAAAAAAGCTGCTGCCCTCCTCTCCTTTTGCCAAAGCTCAACAAAAGATGATGTTGGAGCACTTTTCCAAGGTATGTTTATGTGACATGAGAATTTATGTGTACATCTTGTCATTTTGTTTTGCGCACATTGTTAGTGTTTTCTCATGAATGTCACTCTTTTTTGCAGGTAACTCCATACTACTACAAAATCACAGCAGGAAGGAGGAATGGTGATGATGTTTCAGGTCTGGAAGCTGAGCTGAAAGAGAAGTTTGCCAAATTAAATGAGGTAGGTTGTAAAGATTTGTGCATAATTGCTTTCTTTTGACATAAACTACACACACAGGGTGATGTCTTGCAAAGCTGGAATTGTATCCAGTAATTTTTTAGCCAAAACATGCATGGAAATAACTATTAAATACTGAGTGTTTGTATATGTGTGTGCAGACCTAAGATTTCTGCTTAACTTTTATCAGGACTTGTTGAAAAAGAAGACCAAGTTTTTTGGTGGCGATTCCGTCACAATGATCGACTACATGATGTGGCCGTTCTTTGAGAGGATGGAGATCTTGGAGATGAAAAAGTGAGTGACATTCTAAATGTACTTGGGGGGGGGAAAAAACATGTTTTATTTTTGTAGGTGGAAAAGTACACTTAGGGCATTTGTGGAAAAAGAAACAGACATGAAAAAGTTAGTAACAAGTGAGGAGCAGGGGATACCACAGGAATAGTTTTCCTCTGCTGCCATGTAAGAACTTCATATAACTCAAATAGTTTTCAAACCTCTATCGATGAACTTTTACTTTACATTTAAATTACCGCCAATTAAAAAAGGTCCAGAATTCTCCTTAGTTCCAGATCTGACATGTACCATTTTGGGAATTTTTACTTCTTACGCATCACTTCATGTTCTGAGCTCAAGTTTGAACACTGTCACATAACGTGTGTTCAAGGTATCTGCTCAGGTTTTCTTTAACATTCATTTGAAGGGACGTCTAGGAAGGAACACTTAGGCTTCAGCTTTTCTTTGGGACTTAGCCTGACTGTAAGCAAGTTCCATTAAAAATCAATTTACATGTACACAATCCTGGCTACATGGATATCTGAATATCTAGTTTTAAATTGGAAAAGTTCAAAAGTATTTCTTATTAAATGCCCAAAAGGAATATGCCATCTCTATGATCTATACTTTTGTAGAGATATTGTCTTAATAGTGAAATATTAGTTCTACGTGCCACTTTGTTCAACCTTTTTGGTTGAATAAAAGGTCTTTAGCCACTTCTTTTTCCTCTTCCATATATACGCAGGAGTATAACAGAAGAGATCATTCTTTCCGTCCACAGGACTTGTTTTCATCATTTCTAAATGATTCTGACTTTTCAAGAGGTTGCTTTACATTTCAAATTTAGACAGTTTCCCCTTAGTCCTGTCTCAGCTTTCAGTTTTTCTGAAGCTCTCCACATAAAGGTTTTAGTTTAACACAAGGTTATTCCTTCTGTGCCCTTCTTCTAATTCACCAACCTAAAGATCTGCACGCTCCCACCAGTAAACTTCAGATGTTAATTACTGTTTATTGTAAATTAATCTCTAAAATGTACTCAACTGTTGATTTCCTTTAAGTCACATTTAAATCTAGATGTTTGTTTTTATGAAGGTGAACATCAATTAATTTGAAATGGTACAAAATGGAAACTAGTTCATTTTTTTTTTCCTTTTTGAGAAATCAGCTCAGCTATATTGTTTAAATATATCAGAGAATTTGTTAGTGGAAAGGTAAAAATGTGGCATACCCCACAACTACTGTTTTTCTCTTAAGAAAGGCCACAGTGCAACATTTTAGGAAAGCCTTTTTTCTGTTAGCAGCAGGAGTTGTATTTATTTAAATTCACTTAAGAAAAATGTCAGATATTTCTTCATTTTTAACCCTAACCCTTCGTAAAACTGCGTGTTAGTGTTCTCCTGTAAATCAGTCTCTGTCCTTTGTCATGTCAGCCCCCTGGAAGATGCCCCTGAGCTAAAGAAGTGGGTGGAGCGCATGTTGGAGGACCCGGCTGTTAAAGCTACAATGCACAGTGGGGACACCTACAGAGCCTTCTACAAGACTATCGCTGATGGGAAACCAGACTATGACTATGGCTTGTAGAAAAAGAAAAAAGACCACACGCCCTGAGCCGTCCATTTATAGTAATGTTAAATCAGGTGTCTCTTCAAAAATGATTTCTCAAATCTTATCTGGGTATTAAACGTCTGAACAAAATAAAATTATTCTTGAATTTTGTGCATTTAATTATCTGTTACAATGACATCTGATATAAAAATTGCATAACTGAGGAGTGAAAACAAACCTGAATTTAAGTTTGTATTTATATAAAAGAAAAAAGAATCACAACAAAAAAAAGAAATGATAGAATGAGGTGGAACAATTTAAATGAGCCAAGTTCCTCCACATATTTTACAATAACAGGAAATATTACAAGAGGGAATAAATAAAAGATATATTAAAAGAATAAGACATTGACCAGTAAAACCATGAATAGCTGCCATTACATTAGCAACAGTTCTCATCAACAAACTTCTGCTGCATAGTCCCTGTTTGGACCAGTTTAGTCTCAGAGGTATCATTTGGAAATGTAAGTAAAAGCATCATCCCTCATGGGCAGAGGGTTTGAACCCAATTCTCAAATCGTTTAACTTGTTATGGCAGAAAAAAGCAGCTACGGCGAAGTACTCCGTGTTTAGAGGTCACCCTCAGCTCAAATAACGGCTGCTTCACTTTTTCTACTTCCACCGATAAAAGATAAGTTTCCTCACAAACTTTCTTCCAATCGTCGGCGTAAACCCGCATTTGACAAATAAGGTGTGTACTCTTGTATGAGCACTGAAGCATTTCTCAACATCTCCTGAAAGTGTCTGACTGTTGCTGCGTAAAGCTCCCTCTGCAACACCAACGCCCTGAACAGATTGACGGGCTCCGCCTTGCGAATCGTCTCCGGAACCTCGACTCCCTCTGGCACCTTACTGTTCCCGATCAGAGCATGGTGCAGTCTCTTCTCCTGAAGGCTCCTCTGCAGGAGGCAGAGCACATCCTGAAGCCTGGCCTCCAAACTCTCAGCTCCCCACGCGCTGGTCTTCTTGCCCAGCAGCAGGTGCAGCACAACGGTCTTCAGGTGGTAGCTGGTGAGGGCAGTCTTCCCCGTCAGCGCCGACTGCTTTCTGTGTAAGAACGTAACAATCTGGAGGCAGTGGATATGACAGGCATTTTGTGGTAGGCATTTGGAAAAATGTTTCAGCAGATTCCTCTCGTAGACGGCTAAAGAAAGATGCCAGTACGGGTCTGGGCAGCTGTCGCAATCCGATGGGAAGTGCGAGACAAAATAAGCGTCGGTGTCCTCCAGCTGAACCACCGGGATGATGTTCAACACGATGACTTTCCCTGTTCGGAAGCGGATCTGCAGAGCCCCAGCAGCGTCAAGGTTACGAAAAGTGACCTCAAAGTCATATTTGTGAGAGATGCACGCCCATGCTTTGGTTACAGAGATCTGAAACCACCTCATAACTTGGTCTTTGGCCAAGAAGTCTGTTTTCTTGGAGCAGAGCAGTTCTTCAGGAGTGCGGCTAACTTTGGCTGCGTCATTCCTGCTGTGCAGCAGGCAAAGCATGTCCTCTCCCAGGTTAGCAGAGCCGCACAGGCACCCCTCCCCATTCTCCCCGAACCTGGTCACTTTTATCTTGCCACAGCCCTGCATGTCGGGAGGCACGTTACTATAGGGGCTGCACCACAGATGGTACTGGAAAGAATGGGGCTCTGGGGGCGAGAAAGGCACTATGAGGTCACACATGAGAGGCTTGCACACTGTCCAATACTCAAACATGCTTCCGATCCCAACAAAGTCACCAACTTCCATATCCACCGTCCGGTCACACATGCTCCGGAGTGACTCCAGCAAGTCATCGGCAAAACCCTCGACAAACTCCCTCACTCTCCAGTTTTCATGGGCACAGGTGTAGGTGCACTTATCACAGAAGTTTCTCAGGATCTCCTTGTTTAGTCCCATCCCTCTGGGTGTGAGAAATCCACTGTCTGAGAGGACATCCTCATCCTCAACTGGGCGGATTTCATAGTCGGTGAGATCAACCCTGCACATCTCAATGGCGAGGAATACCAAAAAGGACACAAGGCTCCAAAAGCTACAAACGTCATCAGAGCTGGTTTCCTCCAGCTGTGAGAGCTCTTCCTCCAGCTTGGTCCGCTCCACTGCCAGTCTCTCCTCATGCTCCCGCATGCGAGCCAGCAGCGCCTCATCCTGCTCCAGGAGTGTGCTGTTTTCTTGAGGAAAGATCAAGGGGTGGTTTAATATGGCAGCCGCCACCACCATGCACACTCGTCCAATTGCCCCCTGCATCATCAGCTGGCAGCCTTAAAAACGCCCAAACAGTCGTAGTACAGGTCCTGAAACGAAAACATTAGCTTTTTACGTGAGGCAATACAAAAGTAAAGTTGAATTATTTTTTAAAAAGTGCTCCACCCACTGCTAGAAGCACACATTGTACCTCTAAATATAGAGGCAGTGTGCTGAGTGACGCACATTAGCACTATCACAAGTTGCAGCACAAGAGGAAGGAAGATTGCGCCCTGTAGTAAACTGCCCGTCTCACAACCTTTTCAGTTACCACACATTGTGCCTTCTAACATTTACATCCTGCTGATATTTTATCAAGCTGTATCTTTTTCTGGAAGGGAAGGTTTCCACTCTATGAACTTCAGTTTCTTATAAAACAATGCTAAAAACATTTATTCATTTATCTTCTTCCTTTTTAGACGTCATCAGATAAGTAAGAAAAAATGCAATATACTGTACAAAAAGGAAATTACATAAGTCTCCTGCTCGTGTTTCACAGTTGGAGTGAATGTCCACCCTGAGTTGATCTCACAGGCTATGCTGGCAAAAATAAATAAATAAAAAACAAACTAACAAAATGAGTGCTTAGATCGAAGAGCCAAGGCCCAACTGGAATGGTCCCCAAGGCATGGGCAAAACCCATCAAACTATCATCACAACAGTGTTTGGAAAAATAATAATAATAATATGCAAGCGAGGGACTTCCCTTGGCACGCACTAAAAAGGAAGTATGCCTGCATTTCATGAGAGTGAGGATCTGCATCTATTAGAGGCTTGAAAATGGCCGGTTTAATGGAAAACCTTTAGACCACAAAAAATATGGAGAAACCTGCCATGACTTAAACTCTGGGAAGCTTTCCAACATTAACATGGATGCAGCCATCCAAACTAACACTGAATTAGACAAAAAGCTAGATTTTGTATTTGAGATGTGATGCCACAGAAGGATACAACCAAAGCTACTCTTTATTAGCAAACAGAGTGCAAATGACAGGGTGCTTTTTACTGTAAAAAGGAACAGCCAGAATGGTTCAAACTCAGAGCACACGTTCTCTAGTGGCTAAAAACAGAAATGTTGTGTTTGTTTGCTTTTTTAACACACAAGGTCTGAACTTAAAGAGTTCTGACTTATTGTTTGAAATATACTACAATTGGTTAGTTTTAGCATAATCTACATGGTATTGCTTGAATTGCTGTTTCAACATTTTACATCAGACCTCATCTAAAATAAATGCGTAAATATGTTGAGACATAGTTGTGTTGTGTATAACCTGCCCCAGACTTTTTTTTTTATTCCTTTGGTCTTGTTGGGCCATACAACACCTATTCATAGCACGTTCTGGGCTTTGTGGTTGTAAGCAATACTTCAGGAGGCTAAAATGTATGAAATTGCACGTGGATTTGCGAAATTAGCTAAAAGAGACGCAGCTGTGGTTGTGACGTCAGCATGGCCAGTTGTCGTAGCAACAAAATATAAAGCTGCTCCGTTACAACGGAAATGTGGCGCGAGACACAGAATACTTTCTCTGGAGACATTAGTCACCTAACAATTGACAGCCATATAAAAGCTCATAGAAAGTCAAGTGTATTGTTGTTTCCAGTGTGGCAATTCAAAACAACCAAAAAGCCCCCGGAGACACTTCTTACATAACTGTTTGGTTCATACATGTTTAAGCTGAGAGTTGTGAACAGAAAGGTAATGAACTTACCTGCGCGCTGTGAAAGTTCATGACGGTGGAACGAGTTCGTGGGACGGGCCATCCGGTAAAGGCATCTGAACAAGTCGAGGAAAGATTTTCACACACTGCGAAAGGCGCCTCCACACTTCGTTTCCTGACAGTAAGTTCCACCCATGTTCAGAAAAGACCGCCCAAAAAGCCTCCTAGCGCACCAAAAATAGGGATTTTTTTGTGCTGTGAGGAGGCAGTTTGTTGATTTCAAATATCATTATTAACGTGCAATTCCAAACTATTATACTTCTCTCCACAATTCATTTGGGTTTTTTTGTGTCATTAAAACGTTAGCAAAATACAGTTTTGATGCATTATGGCTCGATCTTCTACTGTACATTAAATGCAGGGGCCATCTTAGAGGGACAGGCTATTGCCCTCAAGTATATTAAAGATTTATTGGATGGGTGATCTCTGGGATCGGACTTGTGCTCTCTAAGTGTAATCATTCAAAGTGATGTTCTTTTATTTCCACTCCAAAATCTCAGGATGAAATTCTTTATATGCAATCTACACCAAAGTGGTTCAAATTTTTTTGTCTCCAAAAATGCTTGATCAATTTTACTTTTAACTTATTTGTATCTTATCTAATATTTAATTTAAACAGGATCACATTTTTTTTTATTATTAAAATGCATGTTGACTGTTTTCTATCTTACTAACCTAAAATATCATTTTGTTGCCCAATGCTTTGTATAATAAAACATAACTGAATATTCTCTCCTCATAATCACTAAATCCTTCAGCTATACAGTAGGTATTTGAAAAGTTTTTAAAGCTTTAACAGGCTCTTTTCCACAATATGGTTACAGTCAAGCCACCACCCATACAGAGAATGCTTTGAAATGTGTAAATTATAAGCAAATTCTAACTTTATTTAGGTTTACTGCAAAGCACACAAGAACTCAAAGTACATTCCCTAGTTCATGAATGAGACACTCTTTTCAGTTTGTAGCATGATGATGACAAAACGGACACAAAAGATTCATGGCAAAAACATCAAGGTTATTCAAGTAAAAGGATAGAAAAACACATAAAAGACCCATAAAAATGGTTACAATCTCACCATGTAAACATCAACTTGTAAATCATACATATTTCATGAGAATAAAACATTGCAAATATTGCATATGTTGATGAATTGGTGAAACAGACACATTTATGCGGGACTACCATTTCTGCCTGATATTACTTCTAAAACCTTCTCAGCAGTGGCCCTTTTGTCACTTTCTTCAAGCATCTGGATCAACTTCCGAGAGGCACCCCTGCCCTGCTTCTCCACCCACTTTTTCAGCAGTTCCAGAGTCTGCTCTTCACTGTTATTTGGCCAATTCAGTTGGCAACTCTCAATAACTGGGCCTGGTATCTCACTACGCATAGCTATGTCCCTTGTAACTTTCCATCCAAGTTTGACTGCAATCTCGGGCAGGTAAGGTTCAAGATCCATGTCTGGAACTGATATCGATAAAAGGAAAAATGAGAATTAGTTGAAAAAGCCAAACACAACACAACCTTATTGTTATTCCAAAGGTATTTGAAGTAAGTCACAAAAAAGAGTGATTTCTTACCGGTAAGAGGTTGCATCTCCTGTGAAGTAGAAGAATGATAAATGTTCATTTCTGAGCCCATAACATATAAAATAGTAGAATGTTTGCAAAAAATCAACAACACCGACAGAGGCACAGCACATAATCACAGAGTTCCGAGACAACTAACCTGTCCCTCCTACATAAGGGCCAGCTTCAACAAGTTAGAGGAAAGACAGAAAGGTGTGTAAACTTGTGCTCTGTTGTGCGTAAGCATCAGACTGTGTGTCAACGAACGAAAATGTTGTCAAACAAAAGGGAAACAGGTCGGAGATATCTTACCACATCAGACCCCGTGTTGCTCACAACCCTCCCATTGGGCTTTGCATCTCCTTATCGCAAATAGAAATTAAACAAAGGAAACATGATTTGTGATCAAACACAGGACTGAGAATAAACTGTCAAGGTGGCTTTAGTAAAAACTAAATCCGGGCTCACATATTTAGTCATGCAGAGGGAGAAATACTCACTCTGTCTTTTCTTTCTAACACAATATACAGCAGCAACGGAGAGCGCCACAACAAAGAGAACTCCCACAATGATGCCTGCGATCTTGCCGGCTTCTGAATGTTCTAAAAAGAAAGAAGAGCATGACATCGTTTACAACATGGCCGTTAAAAAACGGGAGCAACGACAGGTGTGTTGTGATGAATTCAGCTGAAGGACGCGGTACCTTGGCTTTCCTGGTTGCAGACTGTGTTGTTGGTGGCGGTGCAGGCCTGTTTAACGCCTTCAGAACCACACCTTGAAGCAAAAGAAACACAAGCGTGAGTGACAGGCCGAGGTAGAGCACATAGGCACACGTCGCGAGACCATGGAAGTTGAGCGTATTTCAGCACTTACGTTGTACACCGGTGGCAGACTAGACAGACTGCTGAGTCACTCACGCAGTAGTGACCTTCCTTACATCGACACAGGGTGTTCCTGGCTCGGGTGCAGGGCTCGGCAACTTCTAAATTGGCTGAAAGGAGAGTACGTTCACATAAACACGAGGAGGGGCAAGCGCCGTTCAAACAAACCCATTTCTTTCAAATACACTGATTTGAAATAGATTTTTATTTCCACGCTGGAAACATGCACAATCAGGTTTGACTGGGGTTAAGCACAGAGTGACCTATTTTATTGCTCTGTTTGGCGTCATGGCGCACTTTGGATTTTTTGTATCCGTACATACCGTTGGGGTGTGAGCAGGAGGCGCAGGGCTGACAGGTTTCCTGGTTGTTAGGATGAGCGTTGAAGGTGTCTGCCTCACAGGGCTTACACTTCCTGTCACCCGGAGTGGCAGTGCAGTGCTCCTCCAGCCGCTCACCTGCAGCCCACACACACAGAAGAGAAACCAGGTGCACTTTCTGACAGAGAAAGCTCCTAAACCCTCCAAAGCCTTACGCATATATCTTCACTGCTAACACATAACTAACACTGGCAGAATGTATGTTTTTACATCCTTCAAACGGCCGACTGAAATAAAAACCTGGATCCCGAGTGGAGAGAACAAAACGTCTCATCACGCCCTAATCAACTGGTCTTCACCCCATCACTGGGTTCTTCACTGGGTTCACATGGAGCCCTGGACACTCACCGGCTGCGCACATACAGCAGCTCCTGCCCTCGTGCTCGTAGGTGCCATCCACGCACGCCTGTCTCCGTGGACGCGCTGGCCACGCGCGCGCGCTCCGCTCAGGGGGGGACAACGATCTGGTGTGTGAAACCGAAAGTGAAAGGAAGTTACTCGACACAAGCCAGCCTGCATAGACATTAAAAACATTTAGAGATTAAAGTCCTCTGACGATCGAGTTGGTGGTTTAACGAACTATTTAATTTGCTGTGGATTTTGAACTTTTCACCTGGTTGATTCGCTTATAGGTGCTAAACCCACCTGAGGTGAGATCGAAAGCAGATCGAGAGCCCCTGCTTTTGACGAGGCGTGTCTGTTTGTTATTTGTGTTTTCTTATATAATTCTGATTCAGCACACTGACGAGCTCTGTGTTGGCTGTACAGCTGTTCGTGATTTCACCATTTGTCCTTAGACTGTCTTTAATTGAACCAAAGATTGACTTTGGGAAAGATCTGTCGTCCTACATGTACTTTGCACCCGCAAAACCACCGGGATCGCCTCACAGCAACCCGGTACGAGAAAGGTAGCCGTTCCCAAAAGCCAACATACTCTCTAGTACAACTTATTCTTACTTACAATGAGACGCTGGTTGACAGTACCAGGACCACAAACCACACCGGCCACCCGCTGCAGCTGGCCGCCATCTTCAGACTCTGTTCAGGGCTGCTCGCCCTCACCGCCCTGCTGCGAGGATTTCCTGTTTGACTTCGGTGTGTTTGGTTCTTCCCTCACTTTGCCTTTAGTCCCTCCCGTAGCATCGATGAAGCATTCTCTGCTGTTGACATCACAATCCGCAGAAAACAACTCATCTCTACGCTTTGTGTTTCTTTTCAGGAGAGAGAAGACATAACTCTTCTTACAAACGAATTAGTGAACAATTAACACATTTGTTTAGAAAGAATTCAAAACTCCTTTTTTCTTTTTCTTTTCTTTCTCTTTTTAATTTTTGGAAAGCCCCACAAAACTTCCCTCCCCCTGAACAGTCACCTAAAGAACTGGAACTTATCCATTCTGTTGGTTGTAAAATACCCATCACGTGACGTTGACAAAAAAAACAAAAAGTTTTTTTTTTAAAGTAACTATTATACTTAAAGTAAAATGTTTAATAAAACAGTTGGGGAATAAAATCACTGATAACTTGGGGGAAAATGGGATAACTGGAAATCAAATGACTTACTGAGCCTTCTGTGGGCCTGTAATAAGAAAACAAATGTAAAACCTGATTCTTGGTTCTCCAGAAAGCAAAAAGAAAATCCCCAAAGGAAATACTGAACCCCAGCTTTCATGAGACCAACTATTGAAGCCAAACACGGAATGCATGTCTGTTTAAACAAGGTAGTTCCTTTAATAAATTAATTATATAAGGATGAATTCATGAAACGAATCATGTCCTTCTGCCTCCAAATGTCTTCTTTTCTCCAGTTAGAAGAAAGGAAATGTGTACTCATTCTATTTTTAAATTTCACCTTGTCTTTATTAAATGTTGGAGGCACGTGCTAAACCTCCCCATTGTATTAGAACATATATTGATTTGTTTTGTCTTACGTAATCTCATGATTAATAATGAAATAACGTTTCTGTGGTCTGCAGATGCTGAACTCCAGGCACACCACTAGGTGGAGATATTGCTCCTTCTGGTTTGGCCTCTGGAGCAGTGACTACATGTAGTCAAATTACAGTTTAAATAATTCAGTACAAAAGACACCTTTCTAACTTTCACCAGCATATGCCGAAAGCCAGAAATACTTGAATAGGATTAGAAGAGTTCATTAAGAATAGATCAAATGTGTAATAACGGCAAGCCCCAATCTCAAAATGCATAAAAGAGGAGATTGTACCTCTTGTGAATCATGATCAAACAAGCTCACAGCATCCATACTATTTGGGCTACAAACATCAGAAAGAAGAGCTTAGAACATGCCACATGGGCATAACCAGTAATGGGTTGATAGTTCCTGTACAGGAAATTGGACAGACCAACTTGAGATGATACAGGTGACAAAAGCTTTGAAGAGCTGGACAAAGATTTTTTTTAAAGTTTAACTTTTCCAATAAAGTAATACATTTAGCTCAGTCTTTTGTTAAAAAGCTCTGTAAAACTGTACTGACGAAGCTATGAATATGCTGTAATATAATTTTTAGTGCATGGCATCCATTCTTAGTAGTGCAAGGTATAAAAATACCAGCAAAACTACCCAGAGCCCTAAAGTTTATAACCAACATGAATAAAACACAGACTGGTTGTTGCTCTCAGATTGAAAAATTTTAAAAAGCCACTAAATTATCATCAAATAAGAAGAGCCTCATTTCACTCTGTGATACATGGTGGTGGTTGTGTCATAATATGGGCCTAATTTATTAAATATTGGACAATGGCTAGCTGTTGGTGATTGCTAAATGAATTACAACAAAACTTGAAATCTAAAGAAGAAGGAGACAATGCATCAACCGTTTTGTATTGGACAAGTAAAGCTTCACTGGAAAGCTTGGAATTCATAGTAGGAAACCAACCTTTATGCTAAAGTAAAATAAGTTCCGTTAGGATCAGTAGGATCTAAATCCTCAAAGCTAACATGGAGGACAAGAGCAAGTGTCAAAATGATGTTGGTGTTATTTCTGCAAAATATAGTCGTGACTATGACAGTGCAAAAAAAAAAAATGTGACAAAGCACAATGTTTCTAATAATTGTCAATTATTATTGATCAAAGTTAAAATATCACTCCACTTCATGTAGGAATTCTTTCTAGTCAAAACCAAAAATGCAATGGAACCTATACCTCACACATCATAGTATCTTTTTAAAAAAGATCTCGCCATGCGTACTTTATAACTTTGGTGTAGGAAATCTCAGAGTCTTCTTCAGCTGAAGTCTGAGCTCATCCTTTTGTTCCACAAATTCATGGATTTAGTTGCCATGTGCTCTGTTTTGTCAGGGTTAATACTAAATGCAAACGGCACACATGCATTGATCACAATTAGGCCACAGTGAAAGCATCCCTCTCTTCCAGCGTGCCGTTTTGCTACAAAAAGCAAATAGCTGTAAAAAACCACCACCGGAGAGCTGCAGCTCGTAGATTTCGGCTTTGTGGAGCACCATTATCAACCACGGCCAATGTGTTCCGCCTCCCCGTCGCCCCCAGGTCATATGCAGAGTAAGGCAGAGTAATAGCTCCACCGAGATGGAGGGAGGGGAGAAAATAAAATAGAAGAAGACAACGTTTTTGTTGTTAGAAGGAAGCTGCTGGAAGGGGCTATGTTGCAAGGCATCCCCAGAGACGCAGGGGAAGAGTGGGGAGATGATTCAGGGGAGGTGGCAGGTAACAGATCCTCTCTTTGACTAAAAGACAGAGAGGAGACTCTTGCAGTTGTCTCTGTGACGAAGTTCGTTACCGCTGTGTGGTTCATAGATTGAGCCGACTGCTGTTACAATGCCCTCAGTCTTTTTCTGGAAATTAGGTCACAAGAGTGTTAACTCCGAATAGCAAGTAAAGCAACAAGTTTTTCCTGAAACTGTATTGAGTGTACTTCGGCGTGATATTCTGTGCTGGCTGCAGCCTGTCCCATTGTGGGTTTGCTGATGTTGAACTTCATACCTATTGTGAAAGAGCGCTTCCTATTTAGTTTTCACTCACTTAAGGGGGAAACTCTTCTAATTAAACTGCGGGGATCTTTGAGGCCTGGGGATAGGTGTCATAATCTATAAATGTTGAAACTTACCTTTACTTGGCTCCCTCAGTTCAGACTTTCCACACTGCTGTAACTTTAGTCTATAAACTTGATCAATTTTAAAACCAAGAGTTAAGTGTTATGCACCTTTAATATTCTCTATGCTTCCGTGCTGAAATCAGGATATTCGTAGATAAGCTGTGAATAAATGGGAAAATTACCCCTCACTAAGTTCTTGTGTGCTTTGTGAAGTGTTGTCCAGTACAGACATAACTTGCACTGGGACGACAAACCTGAAGCTTCTTCTTACACAGAACAGGAAGAGAGTAATGCTGCTCTTCAACGACAGGAAATAACCTTGCTGCTGATGACGCAGGTCTCATGGGAAAGCTCAGCAAGTTCAATAGATTTGAAGCATACTGTACATTCTATAAGTGCACAGGGGGCAGGGCTTTGCGACGGGCTGCAAAGCTCCCACACGCTCGGCCGCTCATTTTCGTCTTGAGTTGTGTTGTGCCACACAATAAAAACGTGGAATCTGTTCTTGAAATTGTCAAACACAATTACAGTATCTCCCTGCCTTTCACTCCCTCTGCACAAGCTTACAAACATAGGCGCACACTGGATGAAAAGACGTAAATCTGTAAAGCTGCCACTTGATGATAAGTCTTTGCAAAGAGATTTCCCCCAGCAGCACGTCCAGCGGTCTGCCTAATTAGAGCCAAGAGTATCTGCGGGCAGAGAAGTCTGCACATGGAAGGGGGATTTAGCCGAGAACATTCATGCATTGAGATGTCTGGTGGGAAGACAATAGAGAAAAGTGTAGATTGGATGTCTTGTTTCCAGCGGAGAGATGGGAATAATGCTGGTTGAAAACCCCTTAGAGATGGATTTATTGGGACTGTTTGATTGGAAAAATCCGGTTAGGGGCTTAATCAAAACAGAACAGCAGCATGGAGAGACGGAGCTGACTGTGCAGGCGAGGCCGTGCATAACCTGCATGTCCTGTCCGTTACCTGCTCCCTTTGGCCCCAGGCGGAGCCACTTCACTCATTTATCCTTTGTCAAAATGCTCATTTAAAGAAGATTCTCCGATTCCTTGAGGGCGCTGAAATTCTTTTTCAGTTCTGTGACACCATGTTGGTGCTCTTCATACTCACTAAACTTCATGGTTTGAATGTAATGGGTTAGGATCGGTCAGGGTTTTTTAGCTGTAGAACATCTGTGAGTTGAAGTGGCATTAATCATAACTTCAAAATGGCAGCTCTCAAAAAGTATGATATACAGTTACCAAAGTGTTGGTGCTGATGGATTATTATATCAAACATTTTAGTGGTGTAACAATTATGCTTTGACAGCACATTCTGAGCATTTCCAAAATGTTGGATCTTGAGGTTTATGCTGTGGGGAGCAAATAAAAATGGTCTAAGAAACTATTACTGAGCCTGGGGTCCCTGGCACCCAGGAGCCATGAATGTACACGAGGAGCAAAGACACTCAGAAGAAGCCCCAATACCTGGTGTGATATAAAGGAGTTAGACTGTATCTACATTGAGCCCCCCTCACTGCCAAAAGAACCTAGAAAGGGTACTAAAACATCAAAAGTGATCTGTAAAAGGACACAATCTTTGTTATAGTGCCCATCAATTTATGGAGGTCACTTGAAAAGTCTTGTGCAAAATGTTTTGGCCACTCCCAATTTGTTTCTGTAAAATCCACAAACACAATAATGTTGGATCTGACTGAGAGCTGTTACCCACTTAGCTTTACACCCTTAAGTATCCCCTGCTTTTGCGTCTGTGTCATTTATCTTTACTTCTTTAACACTTTTACTCAACTTCAAAATCCTCGACGCGAAACCTTTCTTAGTCTCACCCACACAGAAAATGTGTAATGAACCGTTCACACATAGAGACGCACGAACACACACACGCACGCACACGCACACACACACTACCCGCAGTACATGAACTAAGCTATCACCTCTCACCCACCAGCCTGGAAAATATTAACCTTTTCATCTCATGTCACTTTTCCATTTAACTTCATGCACTTCGCTCGCATGCCTGCAGACACATGCCACTCTGCCTCTCTGCACATTCTAAACTGCTCTTAGTGCACAGAGATTCATGCTTGCAAGCATGCACGAGACACACAAACAGCTGCAGCTATCTCAGAGGAACTTCAGAGAATTCAGGGAGTGGAGAGTCATTTTGTTAAAGAGGACCAAACTGCAGGAAATGAGAATCATTGACCCTCCCTTGTGACCAAATTTACAATCTGCGGTTGAAATCAGTTGGAGGAGAAAGGAAAACAGAGAAAGTTAGCTGGAGAAGAAAATGTTCGGCTGTCTATAAATAGAAGACCTGCGTTTGAAATTATACTGAAAGGCAGGCATGAATTCATTGTTCAGCTCACACACTGCTCCATGTTAGTCGCAGAGGATAAGTAGACAAAGCTTTAAAGTCCTGCTTTGAGTCTAGATTTGAATTCTTACAACAGCAGCTTTAAAACTCAGGAAGGTATCAGTTTTCTGAAGACGTGACCGTACACAGAATTTAATGAGTAATCTCGAACGTATGTGGGCTGGGATGAGTGTCTGAGGCAGGGACGTCCAAATGAAGCTGTTAACCATTAGGACAAACCCTGGATATGCCCAAAAAAGCATGGACGCTCATCGTATGCTGTTAAAAAAATCTCTCTTAGCTCAGCAGTCTGCTCCGTGCACAGTGTGACTGCAGTCAGACAAAGAGCATTTGAAGTTGCTCTGTGAACTTAATTTGTGAGATATAGGGTTGGCTTTTTCTCTCCACCCAGAGAGACTACAGGAGGCTGCGTTCAAGCGTGAGGCATTAATGAAAACAAACAGTGTATGGTGAGCATGAAGGAAAGAAGCCTTTTGCATTGAAGAGATGCATGGGGCCTCATTCATAATTCAGAAGCATCGCAGCGATTTGAAAGAGGAGGACGCATCTGTCTGCATTACGCCAGCGTTGCCTCTGCCTTGCATCACCCTCCCGGGAGGTTCAATTTCGAGAGTTTAATACGCTCCCTATCAGTTGTGCTCTGGCTGTAGTCTAATTTCAGCCTCAGATAAGAGCCTTTATTTGTCACCCGGCCTCTCTGGCCCGTCACGCAGAGAAGTGCCTCCTCAATCTGACATTTTTCAAAGAATGACGACTGGATGAGCTCCTTTTTGTCTATATGTTACTTGTGACAGTAAAGTGTGCTGGATCACAAGTGAGAACATCATAAACCCTCAATGCTAACTCCAAACCCATCCCCCACACATATAGCTGTCTCCCCACACAAAGAGAGGCGCATGTGCCTTATTTTACACACACACACACACACACACACACACACACACAGCTGGCTGCTGGTCTGTCTGACCTAGTTTATTTCTGTAGGCTGCTCTAATGGAATGGAGGGAGCTAGTGTATTATCTGACTGTATCTGATTTGCATTTCTGCCCTGTCACTGGCAGATGGCACCAGAGGTCGAGAGCAGAGCTTTTTCGGAGGTTTTCAAACCCCTCAACACACACTGCACGCACAGACAAAAACACAACAAACACGCGCCGACCCAAACGTTGCTTTTTTTTTTTTTTAAAAGTCCAGGGATCAGATTGCTGGGCCACAACAAGTTAAAACGACGTTTACACGTACACAGACACGGTGGCGCTGTGTGTAATGGAGCTGTGCCCATGGAGATGCATGCTATCTTGTACTGTACATAAAGTTCACTTCCATACATGCATGCATGCAGAGGGGTGGAGAGCACGGTGTTCTAAACTGTAGCGCTCGGTTCACGCCCTCCGCTCTTGCACTATTCATGCTTAATAGGAAGGAAGTGATGAATCACACTCACTTATTTGTGGTAGTGGTGAGTGCTCAAGTACAGATAGGGCCTCTGCTCTCTCTCTCTCTGTCACACACACATGCACATACTTTCTCTAGAGAGACAGAAATCACAGAGGAAGTGAACAGACATGAAAGCTCACAGATTTGTCATTTTCTATTTGATGGAAGTCTCTGTCATGCTTGAATTCATCAAGAGGGTCGACTTTTGGTTTATCATAATGCTGGAATGGTGTTTTACATCACGGCATTGGTGGCACGCGTCACCTATTGTTGAACTGAATCTGGATCGATCTGACATCACGGCTGCAGGATTAAAAAAAAACACACTCGCTTCGAGTTGTGAGTCTTGCAACCCAAAATTCTAATTCCGTCCTGAGTTTGAGGGTTGAGTGTGTAACTGTGTTTAGGCCTCAGGTGGCCGCGCTGACATTTATTTAGCTGCTCTTAACATTTTGACGTCAGGACCTGATTGCAGAGTATCACGTAAGGTTTTCGGCTGAAAATCAAAACAGAAATCGCCTCCACTTACAGGTGCTGCCGTGCACGTACATACAGAATAATGTATTTCCATGCACACACACACACACACATACACACAAGCCAATGGCCTTTATTTGTAGACAGGAAATATCAGGGTGTGCTCGCACTCTCATTCTCTCTTTCACACACAAATGTAACTGGTATTTAAGGGTGTGGGGACATTTTCCATGCGGTTTGAGCGGTTAAGCCGTGCAATCGTACAAAGCACATTAAAAAATTGAACTGTAAATGAGGACACAATTGGCTCAAATATAGCATGATGCGTTGCCAATTAGCCAGTGGTCAATTGGTGTAATGGGGGTAAAAAGGAAAATGAATTGATTATCAACGTATTAGAAAAAGATTTGTCACAGCAAAACAAAACAAAAACATATTTGATACAGTTTCTGAAATGTTTTGCATCTTAGATCTTTTTGCATCATTTAATGGTGAAAACTTTGCTTAAAACCCTGTTGCACATAATCACATATACCTGATAACTACAGAAGACCGCAAACAATAATTTTGACTTATTGCACGGTAATAAATGATGAATATTCAACAATTATTTACATTTTATAAAAAATATATTTACTTAAGGGGGCAAATAAAGACCTCAAACAAAAAAAGCTGATAATTTTCTCTCTATTTTGTCTTGGATCCGTGTTTAAAGGGTTAAAGATGGATTGAGGATGTTATAATTTTCCTCTCTGTGTTCAAAATCAAGGCTGCCATTCCAATAGGATGACAGCAGCTTGTGGTAAATGTCCCAGTCATTTCTCATAGTTTCATAATTTTCCTTGACCTGGCCATGTCCTCTCTGACTCACCCCTGAGGTCTCGAGCGTGTTGTGGTAAAGCGTCGTCAAACGTGTTCCGCTTTTATATCCTTTCCTCTCCCCCCATCTCGCTTTTACTCCACTGTCCAGTTTTTCTGCGACGCAGGCATCTCTCTTTACCAGAGGTTAAGTTCTAGTTCAGTTTAGATACTATTTTAATTATGCATAGTTCACATTAAACATGAATGAGCAAGTTTTTCAAAAAGAAAAATACTGTGAATTATACAGAGAAGTTTGGTGTTTGTGAGATACTTCATGTGCACAGGGCACGGGGGATTTCTTACAATGTGGCCTCCTGCTGTTTTTATAAGCAATTATAAAGACTAGTCATTAACTCGAAGGGAGGTAAATGTGTGGCTGGCGCTGACCAAAACTCTGCGCGCTCCAACCGACTGCGTCTCAGCTCCAGCCTGTTTTTTTGGAGTTGTTTTTATTTAGCGGAGGCTCTTCAGCATCACGGCGGTGTCGTCTCACTTTAGGTGTTGGGTTTGACAGTCAAAGGGAGTCATTTTTACCTCAAAAACCTGTTAGCTATGCAACAGTTTGGGCCTTTCCTGTCTTTCTTAATAACCTGAAATGAGTGCGAGTGGAACTGACATAAGCCAGCGTGCTTGTCTGTTATTTTCTGCGGCTGTGAACATGTGCCGTGTGTGTGTGTGTGTGTGTGTGTGTGTGTGTGTGTGTGTGTGTGTGTGTGTGTGTGTGTGTGGTGTGGTGTGTGTGTGGACACTGAGGGTGAGCACAGCCAACGCTCATACCGTGGATGTGGATAATGTGCGTGTGCCCGCTGTGTGTTCTCATTTGATAGCGGCTATCAATGTTTGTTTGGGGTTAAAAGCCCGTGTCTCTGTGGCTGTTGGAGGGGGGTCATCTAAACCGGATCTACAGCCGAATCGCTTGAGAGGCAGAAGCATAATCTGTTGCTGGCTTTGTGCTCTCAGATTAAAGTGATGTTTTGAACCTTTCTCACAGCCACAATATGCCTCCCCCCCCCCCTTCTCCTGCTCCTCAGTACGTGTGCTTGACAGCAGATCCACACGGTCGGGTTCAGGAAAAGGACACCTTCCTTGCTATTTAAGAAACGAGGAGCTTTAGCATATTATCTGAGACGACGCATGCATGTTCTATTCATCTATTAATTTGCCATCAGTGTGGCGCAGCCATGGCGTATCTTCTCCACTGTTTGAGGGGAAACAGCTGCTAATCCTAATTCCCTGTCTCCCCCCCACGGGATTCTGTCAAATCACAGGCCCTTTAAAGAGCTCTGGCTGACTGGTTTCAGGGCTGGTTGAGTAGCTTGCTGACTGGCAGGCTTAAAATGAGAGGATGGACCACACTAACCTACTCCCATGACTGACATCCTCTCGCCCTTCTCAAAACTATGTCATTTGTTTGTACAAGTATGCGCACACACACACCACAAATCTCCACGGACATCGTCCAATATGGTGAAAATAGCCTCACTCATAAACATTTGCAGATGAGTAGTTTACAGGTATGTCAGATGGTTTAAATAAATGCATACCATGCCGTAAAACAGATTAGAAAAGGGAATCTGTTGGTTTACACAAGATGTTTGTCGCAGGATGAGATAAAAAAACAACCTTTGACACTCCCTGGAGAAATTATCTGGAAAAACTTGAGCGCGAGCTGCCTGTGGCCGCCATTTTCTTATCCTGTCTGGATTTCTGAGAAGCTTCATGGTTCTGGGAAACACTTGCTTGTAAGCCAAGCTCATCACAAACACAAATAAAGCTGTCAGTGGAACCTGTAGGAGCCAAATCCTGACCACTTTCACACTTTGTTTTGTGTTTGATGTGTCGGCAGATGTTGCTTACTGTTGGATGGAGCCAGCTGTCTGTTGGAAAATTCATTCTTAAACTAACTTATATATAATGTCATGTTAAGCAAGAGCTACATTTTAATATATAATTATTTTTGTTTGGCTGAGTGACAAATTCCGAATGCTTTGAAAGGGGCAAAGTCCGAACAAGTGGATTTTCCCCTGATGAACATATTGAGAGGCAAATAAAGCTATTTTGTAACGCAATAAATGGCTGTTTTGACAAAAGCGCATGCCAATCTATTATTATTTGTTGTTACCCACTTACTGTCCTGTCCACTGGATGGGAACTTACGTGAGGCACCAGGTTCGGTTTTTAAGTCCAGGTTTGGTGGACTTAAAAAGTACCTCATGTCGTTCTTTTTTGATCAAATGCAGCTTTTTGTGCTGATTTAGTGGCAAACACTGGATCCCATACTGCTCGGGATATGTTCATATACCGACATGCCTGTATATAAACCACGATGGGTAAAGGGCTGGAAAGAGAAGTCATATAGTTCCCCATTTTTGCCTCATAAACTGAAATCCTTAGTGTGGGGCCATCACTTAACACTCTAAATCAAGCCTTTAAAAAAAAAGAACAGACACACCCTTCCCTTTCATATGAAAAGTGGAACTCATAAGCAATAAAACCTAAATTGCTCCCTTTAATACACTCAAGGGTTTAGAACGTCTTAATTGCATCAGTGGCTAATGGCAGCTAGCGATTGCAAACTTTTGATGAATATTGGACTATAATAGGCATTCTTCTGTGATTTTCCAGTTATGCCTCTTGAGAAAGTTTTAAATTCCGAAACCTGAAGTTTCACCATTTTATTTTTACTGCGGCACCCTCCTCCCAAACTTTGTCTTGCTCGACGTTTTTGTTCAGTCATGACAGAAAGCTCTGGAGAAACCCAAACAAGACTCCAAAAATACACTGAAAATAGCAAAGAATGGTGAAGGTACTCCACAAAATTTCAAATATAGATCCAGTAGTTCTTCAGTGGAGTTCAACCCCTCCAATGAGTCGGTTCAAAGTCTTTGTGGGGTTTTCTGTGCAATTCTGATGGCATACAATGAATGTATCTTTATGTATGAACGTATCAAAGGTTTGTTTGTGTTTCCCTGTTGTTACACACAGATGGAATCTTTGTTGAGGATTGCCACAGTCACATGCCTCAAATACATAAGAATTTCCATACATGACCATTTTAAAAGAAGTCTACAAAGAGATTTGAACAGTGGAGATATTGCAGAAGTGCCTAAAAGTTCAACAGTATTTACGGTAATGAGGCATCAATCCCAAAAACTTTTTTTGCTGTGAATCTGACACAAATTAAGTATACAGTATATCACTTCCAAGATATGGGACAATGCTTTGATTGATCCTGCCATCATGTGATGATCATATGATATATCACACAGTTTCAATAAACAATTTAGCTGTCTTTGTTGATTTTACATAATCACTTTTTCGTTCACCGTACCAGGCCGATTAACCACGTTCTATCTTTTTGTCAAGCAAAGGTTTGTTACTATTGCTCTCCTTACGCTCTCCAGTTTCTTTCTTCCATGTTTGCAGGTCAATTTAGGCCCCAATTCAACACGACTGCCGTCATCACCCCACAGTTGCTACAGCCTTTTATGATATAGTGGGTGTTAATATTTACTTTACTGACAGATCAACTCTTTAAGCGTAGCCAAGCGTGAAAACAGGAACCAGCGGGTTTGCTTTTAAACCACTGAAAGGCCAAAAGTGGCATCTGTTAGGTGTTAAATCTATGAATCAATACGAATTAGCATAATAAAAAAAACGGATTTGATCCAATCTCAGGATGTGTCGCATTTGATTTTTCTCACAAATCTCCCGCTCCTTGAGAGCTCCGACGAAACTCCGAAGTAAGTTTCCCCTTTCCAGCGCAAACACTAATATCTGTCTTGTCCATCAGCCGCACTCACATCAGTCTCTCCTCGGATAATGACTCTCAGCTGGGACAGACGTGGAGCCGAGCAGAGCGGGCCCGGCTCACGTCTTCCTCCCCTTGTTCTGGGTACACGAGGATGAGATGAGGATGAGGAGCACGCGGGCGACTATCAGTTATCAGCAGGGGGATTAGGGACTGTCATCAGCAGCCATATGCCTCATATTACCCTCCTGATGACACTGGATGGAGAGAGGGAAGGGAGCGAAGAGGAGGAGGCTTGGGGGAAGGATTACACACAGCTCCAAGATTTCTGGAGTAAAAGTCAGGTAGAGAACGGCGCCCGTCAAAAGTAAAGCCCGTAAAGTCTGTGAGGTGAACTCAGGTGTTACACGCTCGGAATTTTCAGGGGATACATTAAAGGCCCTACAGTGCCTGTCACTGCTGGGTTCCTGAGCTAAGCACAACGCAAGTTACTCTAGAAAGACGTGTGTGTGTGTATGTGTACGTGTGTGTGGTTGTGTTCTGCCCGGGCCTACGACTGCTGAACTTTATGGTAAAACCTGACCCGCTTCTCCATGTTTTCTGCCTCTGGCTGCAAGTGTGGGATCCTATCCAGTGCGACGGACATGTGTGTGCTCTCCATTGATCAAGTAGAAAGTATTTGCGTGAGCGTGTGTGTGGAGGAAGGGGAGGGGTCAGCAGTGACAGCGCTACAGTAAGTGTTTCCATGTGCTTCTCGTATTCGGCTTTAAACACACACAGCGACTGACAAAACATGCTGGCATATCCATGTCAACAAAAACCCTCCATCATATACAAAAACAGAGCTCGTGTGACTCATTAGGTGACTCAGGTCCTGACAGTAAAAATAACAGCTGAAAACATTTACCGTACATTCATTAACAGTCGCTCCAGCCCATGATGAGAAGCACTTTAATAGATTTCCATCAATTGCCTTCACTAGCCTGCCAAATTAACCCCACGCTGCGGCATACGCGCAGCATTTTGTGTTTCCAAACATCTCCTCCTCCTTCTTCTTTCCAATTCCACTTCCTCATTCACCGTAGTTCCTGTGTGCTAACACCCGGCTATTTCAGTGCGTTCACACAGAGAGGGGAAACTATGCAGAGGATTTGCAGGGGCGAGGACCTAGCTGACAGCACAAAGTAATGAGGAGATCCAGTTTAAAAACGGATCACTCAAGATCTTTCCCTAGGATTAGTTCTGTTTTCACACAGTGGTTTGCAAGTTAGGAAGAATTCTGTCCAAAAACTGTGATTTGGACGAAAGCTTCACCACAACTTGCTCAAAAGGGGGCTTGTTCGACGCCTTAAGTCCTCGAAACAGGATTCGGTTTTGAACGTCGAGGACTATTTATAAAGAAAACAAAGTGTGAGCAACCTATGTCACAAGCGAACTGCTTCCATGTTAACATCGTTCTGCTGGCAAAGGACTGATTAAGCCAGTTTTCCCTCGCTGGCGGCCGCAGCAGACCACCATGAAGAGGAGGCCAGCAGCGTGTAAAAAGACCATATGTGTGGAGCGCGAGTGTGGGCACGGAGCAATGATACGTCTGTGGTCCGGCCCGGGCCCGTGCTAGTCTGTCGGAGGCCGAGTCTGACTTTGTTTCTGTGGTAGTGTGTGAGAGCGCTGGTCCACATGTGTGGGCGTGTGCACTTTTTTTCCACAGACTGTCACTCGCGCCGCTGCAGAGTCTTTGGTAACTTACAGTGCCTGTGTGAGAGTACGTGCGTGCGTGTGTGTGTGTGTTTGTGCGTGTCTGTGTGTGTGTGTGTGTGTGTTTAAGCTTTTGTTTAATTTCTACTTCCTGTTTTATTCTTGGCCTAATCCAAACGCAACACAGCTGTGCAGTGAGCCAGAGAAAGAGGGCTTGGGGGATGGGTTGCCAGGTCCTGGTGAGTGCAGCCATGCTCTACAACTGCTACCAACAGATGGAAGGGAAATGGGGTTACCAGCATCCAGCTTATCTTTTTTTTATTTATTTTGTATGCCAGACTGACCCCCCACACTCTTCCCACCATCCCATTTGGTCATAATCCCAGCCGTTTTGTCTCAGCTCTTCTGCTTTTTCTACAGTGAATTGATGGCAGGACCAAAGACAAAGTCAGACCTGCTAAATTAGAGAAATAGGTTATAATTATAAACGATCCTACTGGGTCCAGGTTAGAAAGTGCAAGGGGGATCAGACCACGTTGTCAAATGTTCGAGGTGGACAGCCAGAAAGGCCTTTTCTGTGACTCACAGAGAAAGCGGGAGCTGTGTTGTGATACGTCACGTATTCCAGCACCACTGTGCTCGGATGATGCGGCCCTGGCTCCAATCTTCACCGGCGCATTTGAGCTGGTTCACCAACTCGCTCGCCGCAGTCCAGACTGTGGGCTGGTCGCGAAACGCGCCCACAGCTTTGGAATGGCAAAGCTGTCCCTGTGCTGTGCTTTAGAGAAAGTTGTTTTCCGTACACACAGCCTCTCTCTGGGAGGCTACAGGTCGAATGAAGCATCCAGAGTTGCTAGATTCCCAAATTCCTGCGGCAAGTTGACGGCACGTCTGCCCTTAGAGGCCGTGCGAGCCGAATTAGTCACATCTGGTCAAATTCTTAGCGGCGGAGGCTCGGGCCTGATCAATAACCACATCCAGCCACAGCTCCATCCGTCACAGCCAACCGGCACAACGGGGCTGTTAATCAGAACCCGGACTTGGCCTTTTTAAAACACACAATGACCTGCGAATGTGCCAAATCGCTTCTTTCCATAGCATCTGCAGGGCATTACAACACTAACAACGTGTTGCAACCGCATTGGATCAATGAGAACGGGGTGAGTGACAGCAAAGGAATGAAGCATTTGCCCTGTCACGCCGCTATTATTGTAAAGGGGGACGTCCCGTTTGACGGGGAGTTTTCGAGGTTGCGCGGCCATACAGGTTCTGGCCCGGTGAGTTAACTGCTCACGTGAGCAAGACAAAATAAGAAGCTGACTAGATTTACGATCGGCTCTCGGAGATTCCCTCCGCCCAGTTCCGCTCTAATTTCTAGGTCGTCTTCATTTACAACAATAACGATCAGGTTAAAAAAAAGTTGGGCCTTCAACGTTGACCAAGGCCTTTTTTACACTCGTGTAGCTCTGCGAGTTTTGGTGCCACGACTTGAACAGTGTTTCAACATTGAAATTCGGCAGGGTATGTAATGCTGAGTTAAAGACGGAAATTAAAAAAATATAAATTATTTTTCTCATTTCACAACACTTTCAGAGGGCTAGCTTTATATGTATATACATTTAGTTGTTTTTTTTTTCCACAGTGGAGTTTGTGTGAGTATGGCCAAAAAGGGGGCAAAGCAGA
Source organism: Menidia menidia (assembly GCA_907169785.1). Lineage (NCBI taxonomy): Eukaryota > Metazoa > Chordata > Actinopteri > Atheriniformes > Atherinopsidae > Menidia > Menidia menidia. The sequence goes on from CAJRST010039999.1 coordinate 8,020,719, forward strand.
CTGGACTGAAGGGAGGCCTCTCCTCCTCAGTTTCATCTGCCTGTGGAGAGCGGAGGCATCTCGCCGGCCTTTCTAAACCCAGCACAGCACGTTCATTATTAATCTAGCAGTCTCACCCTCCTTCTCAGTTCAGCCAATTACAGCTGGGCCCCTGCGACTGCTGCCTGTCTCATTTGAGGCTGCGCCGGTTGGCTTTGATGTCTCTATCAACACGAAAGAGCCGGGGACTGAGTCTTAATAGAGCAGAAGGGGATTATGTGACTGCCAGCCTCTGGGGGTGGAACATTTTAAAAAAAATATATATGTTTAATTCATACTTTATTTTATTATCAGACTTTGGGCCATGCTTTTGCCGGGGTCTTGCCACTCTCTGCTCCTCTATCACAGCGACACGGTTGTTAATCCTGTTACTCTTTCATTTGGGGAGTCACAGAAGCTTCTGAGCAGAGCGGGCTCGACAACCCAAGGTCTCGCACTCCTCCCTCCAGGACTGGTAGCCTTTTCCTTCCTCCGCTCGCTTCAAGAGCGCGCCTTCATTAACCAGCAGCTACTGCCTCACTAGAGCCGGCTCAGCCTGCCTCCAACACCAAAAGGCTCGTTTTTAACTCAGGGGTCAGAGGTTGGGATTCTAAACACGTTCGTGAAACAGAAAGGTGCTGTTAGGTAGCACTGTTTTTTTATTTTTATATCTTACACTCTGGCATATTTTCCTATTCTAAGATGGGGCATCAGCCCATATAGACAGTTGAGTCAGTGTTTATTGTTTAAAGTAGGCTCTACGCCCTTAGCTGAACTTTTAACAATCCTCCCGTCACTTCCCAACCTCAGGTCCCACCTACTATTTGCAGCTCTGACCTTTCAAAGCAGGAAGTTACTGTTAAAAGAGCACCAACAGCTGCAATGGCAACCTGCTTTACAGCATTTTTCTCACCGAGCGCGGAGGCCACTGACGCTTTCCTCCTCTGCTCAGCACACACACACGCACACACACACACACACACACACACACACACGCCTCACGCACGCCAAAACTGGCGTCAGGGCGCAGGCCTCTCGCCGCTGCGTTGGCCTTTATTCGCCGTGATTTCCATCAACAGAGAGGATTGCATAAACCGGTGATGCAATTTTCTGAGCGTGACTCAGAGCGCCGGGCGACCCCTCATCTGGCCCTGCCTGCTACTTTCAGCGACGACAACGCCGCGTGCGTTCCTCAAAGGCTCGCGCCGCCCGTGATGTGGCGCCGGCGTTACGGAAGACACTTCTGGCCCTGCTTTGTTTTGTGTATTATATTTTTATTATCTTAGGATAAAAAAAACATTAACAATTACATGGGATGCCTTTTTCTGCATAATTTAACGTATACACAGTGGGAACAGGAATGGCAATGCTTTAGACATCATCACAGCCTCTTCATAACCCCGCCCACCCCCAACCCCACTGCCCGCATGCAGTTTGCACTGCACAAAGGCCAAAAGTCACATGAGACAGCCTGCAAAGAGCACAAGAAGCATTCACAGTAAAGGAATATAGGAAGGAAGGTAGGGGATGGAGGGAGGGAGGGGAGAGCAAAAGATGAGGGAGAAGGAGGAGGAGGAGGAGGGGGGGGCGGGGGGAGAAGAGAGGGAGTGAAACAAAGTGACTGCAGCACTGGCCTTGGTTTAGACAGGAGAAGGAGCAGCATAGTCCTAGTATTTCATTCTAACTTCTCCCACACTTCAACTCCCATCTCCTGATTGTGGTACTCTTTCCATTGTCTTTGACACAAAAAAGTTTTCTTATATATGCATGTATATATATGTATATACATATCTGTATGTATATATATATAAACACATTTTTTTTTATAGCTACAGCACCTTTTCCCATGGGGCAACAGTGTCAATACCTTGCACATGGTACGTGGCCGTGCCAAAGAAAAAACAAAAAAACAAAAAAAAAACAAAAAACAATATATTGGTCAGGATATTTATCTTTTTTTCCCTAAAATTGGCATTTGACATGATGATATTCTATTGCCGTCTGGGGGAGGGAAGGGACAAAGGTTCATCTTTCTGAGTCTATATTCAAGTTTTCTCCTTTTTTCGGGTGTATAATTTCTTCTTTTCCTGCTTAAAAAGAGTTCACACTTTTGTGATTTGCGTGTGCTGCTCTTCATCAAAAGGTTCGTTTTCTGGATCAGAGTCAGTGGTGTCAGAGTATCGGTAATGGTCTGGCTCATTGTCGCTAACGTCCGGGGTGACGGATGTCGAAGTGCTGGCCTCAGAGTTCGGAGGCTCCTCCACCGTTTTCGTAAAATATAACTTCACCTGGAAATCAAGACAGCCACCTTCAGCACGTGCACGAAAATATTCATTTCTGGATGCTACGGACCCGAAGAGACGCACCGCCCCGCCGCGGCCCGCTTACCTTGAAGTTTGGCGAGAAGTAGCGGTTTGCTTTGTCTTTATTGGCCTTGTCCAGGTCGTTCTTGGTGAGCGTCAGCACCAGGTAGTCCCTGTCGCTGTCCCTGCACTCGGGTCTGGCCGGCTGCCTGGCCGGCTGGCTGGGCAGCTGGCTCTGCAGCTGGACCGGAGGCTGGCCCTTACCTGGCTCCACTTCTCCCGGCTGGCCCTTGGCCGGCGCCGGCCTCTCCTGCTGGCTCTCCACGTTGTTCACCGCCCCGTTCTCTATCGTTTCCGCGCTTTCCTCTGGTCCGGGTATGAAAAAGGTGTTCACCCAGAAGTGAAACATTTTGTCCTGTAGGTGCACGTGACGACCGGGGGGGAAAAGGAAAGTCATCAGAAAATGGCAGAAATTGAGTTTAAGAACTTTCTGGGCTCATGATTACATTTCCTTAGTCTTGCTGGCCAAATGCAATTATACCTCTCTTTTAGTCATCAGTATATTCTGAGAAAAATAAATAAATAAAAATTAAAAGAAATAAAAGGCCTGGAGCCTGTGCAGTTTTTAAGCAAATGCCAGTCAAACCTAAAGGAATATTACATTTGGTTGGCCTATTTTTAGAGGAGGATTAATCCACACAGGAGTTTTAAAGGCAGCAGGATCCTGAATGAGGAGGAACTACGCTGCAGGAGTTACTGAAGGAGCCTGAAATGAAGGAATCTGGCCTTCAGCAGAAAACCTGGAGAGGCTTTATTGGCGCTCGTGTTCAGAGGGAAATCCCTCATCAGATGTCTAGCTCTTGTTCTCCGACCTTGCAGACATAACATTCATCAACCCGTTTCAGAAACTCAGAGAAAAGCAATAAACTAACCTTCTTCATCATCTTATTCTGTTTATGGAAGAACTCCACTTTGATGTCTCCACAAACGGGCAGCGGCTGCGGGAACTCGAAAAACATGTGCTTGTCCTCACGCCGCGTGTGGGCGGGGTTCGACGTGTGAATCTTGACTTTCAGCTGGTAGACCACAAACTGGGGATCTGCAGAAAGTGATGACGTTTGCACAGGGGTGACGGGAGGGGGGGGGGGGGGGGGGGGGGTATTGAGATATTAGTAACGAGGAAAAGTCAGACGGTGCGAGAAGCAAAAGCACTGGGAACGACAGGATCTCAGTGTTATGACACGAGGCGGCCAAAGAGACGGCACACTACCAGTTCCACCCGCCAATCAGGTTAAAAAACATGACGTAAAAATTAAAGGGGAGGAAGGGAAACAGACCATAACAGGTTACACCCAAAGAGACCCAAAACCAAAGACTCAGGACCCTATTCTGATAGACAGTCATGAATTTTAACCCCCCCCCCTCTCTGTTCCTGTGTCAGGGTGGTGGGTGTGTGTGTGGGGGGGGGGGGGTGTGTTGGATATGACTTCATAGGCCCCTGAGCTATTCCTATCCTGCTAGGAAACATGTCTACCTTACACTGCTCCTTCCTGATGGATCTCTGGGGCCATATCAAAGCAAGCGAGTGAAATAATAATGGATGAAAGGCTCATTTACCCCAATGCCAATTCCCTTTCTTGAAGCCCTGTGGGGTCGGCTCGCTCCTGTTTTTAACGGTACTGTCCCCTTAGAGAGAAAGAAGGAGATTATCACAAGCAGGACCTGGCTGTGGGTTCAGGGGCTGGACATCACAGCAGGCACAGACACAAGAGCTCTCTTTATAAAACAAAACAAAAATACGGTAGCATACAGTTTGTGGCTCCAAAGCGGAGGTGTGCATGTGAAATTCAGAAATGGGGAAGTAGTACAGGAGGAAATCTCCCTTTAAAAAAACAACAAAAAACTTTTGTATCGTCATTGAGCTTAATTAATAGATCTGTAAAGGGGAATTTTTAACTAAATGATCAAAACTTCCTGCTGTTTCTTTTGATAAGATGGTAAGATAAAAATCTGAAGTAAAAAAAAAAAAAAAAAAAAAATCTATGAAGATGTCAAACTCAGAATAGGTCCTTTTTCTTGTATCAGAAAAGTTAGCGAGACAGAAGAAGGTTGATACAGTCAGGGCCTCTGAGCGCAGTCGGGTGTTAAGGTGAGAAAGCCACAGACATAAGAGGCGGACAGGGTTTCTGTTTTTGACCAACAGCTAAACGTCAGCAAGTGTAGCGATGAGGGAAGCACTACATTATTTGACGCAGGCACACAGAATGATCTTTTCTTCTTAAACACTTGGTGACATTCAGATTAATCAGGCTCGCTCAGTTTCAGCGACTGTTAAAAGTCACATCGTGGGCTGGACGTGTGTTACTTTGCCTTCATTACAGGAGGCCACAAATATCAATCAGGTTCGGTGGAAACATGCAGCAATTCGTACATTATAAAAACTGAGACAACGAAACTAACTTAGAACCAATTACACATGACCGGAATATTGAATTCCTCTTTTAGATCTCAGCTACTTCCTAGTTCGAGCCAAGTAGAGCACATGAAAATCTTCCTGCATTCTTAACCGTGCACTTTGCACCAAATATTACATTAAAATATTTAAAGCGTCGGGCAGTTCCGCACTCTTGTGTCAGGACTTAAAAAGACGGCGGATCGAAGCCCGTTTGATTTCAACGATTAAAGAACTGCTAGGGGAGACGAGCAGGAGGGGTCTGATTGGGCAGCGGCTCTGGTCAGCCACGGGTCGGCTGGGTTTGGCCCTGGGGGAGCGGCGTGGGTGAGCCCTACAGCGCAGCCAAAGCGCCCCACCGTCTGAGCGGCGTGCATGCCTACGCCCCGGTTTGGAGCGGGATTCGAACACGAGCGTGACTCACTGCAGGTGCCCCCGCTGAACATGGGGAGAGTCTCAAACACCATTTTGTGGAAGAGCAGCGCCACGGGCTTGTACTCGAGCTGGTTCTTCAGTAGGTAGCTGTAGTAGTAGACGTAGCGGCGCTGGCTGGGGATCGTTACTCCCTGCAACGAAAGAACAACAACGCTCAGGCACACGGAGCCGCCGGCTCACCACATCTGCAACATCATATTATTTGGTTTGTTAATAATTTGTTAACTCGGGATATGGGCAACATTCACAGTCTGCTTCCAGACCGCGGAGCATCCTCCGGTCCGCATGTGTGTACGTGTAACTGGAGCTGAACGCACCCAGGGGAAAAGAGCCAAATCTTTTCCAAACACCAGCTTTTTAAGCAGAACGCTTCCATTTCACCATTAAAACAAAACAAACAAACAAACCAACCGACGAGTGGGCCGCGGCAAACTCCTGCCCTCACCTTTTTGTCCCTTGTCCTGACTTCGCCGTAGAAGTCCAGTGCTTCTTGGGCCTCCAGGAATTTGCCGCGATGCAGGAGATAAGCGCATATCATGACTCCGGTGCGGCCCTTCCCGGCCTTACAGTGGATGGCCGCCACGTGATTGTCGTCCTCGCTGAGCCACTGGTCCAGGTCTTCACAAAACGGCTTAATCAGCTCCAGCTGAGGAGGGTTGTGGTCTTCAAAGGGGTACTGTGCAACTGAGGCACCACGGGACGCAGACCCACACAAAGTCAGAGACACAGAG
>CAJRST010039999.1:8031657-8052987 GCA_907169785.1 Menidia menidia
CCCCCCCGGCAGCCCCGGCGAGAAAAGAACCCCCTGCCAGTTTCAACATACTGGTACCTGCCACAAGGGCAGCCCCTTCCACAGCTCAAGGTTTAATCAGTAGACCCTAAAGTTCAGAGATGCTAGAATAATCAGAGCAAGTAGCTCTGCTGACAGATCATATGAAGATTAATCCCATTTCTAACATACTTGACTCCAAAGAAAAGGGAAAATAAATGACAGTTTAAGAGGAATTCAGTATGTTCCCTTGCGTAATTATAGAAAGCTGAATGTGGAGGATTTCAACAAGCCCAACAGCAAATGTACAGTGTTATTTGCATACTGCCAAGCTGCTTTCCTGAGGCTCAAATAGAGATGCCTATCTGTATATGCTGTGCCATAAGCCTGCACTATGATGCCTCATATATCTAATTAGGCTCCAAATGCTATTTTTTGGTCACTTAATGGCTTACTCTAACCCTAGCTGATTCAAAAAAACTTGCAAACTCCCATGAGAGTCTCAGCCCAAGGCATGAGGGGCTCCGTCTCTGCAGCTGGGAGGAAATGCATATGCAAGACCCCCGATGGAAGCTCCAGTTGGAGAAGAAAAAAAATGCTGCTTTCGGCACGCCTTTTCTTTAAAGCCAGCCCTGCCTGAGCTCTATGCATATGCCAAATCCACAACTGCGAGGAAAAGAAGGGGGGGGGGGGGGGTAGTGGTAACCGGCAAGCACTAAGTGAGGAGGAGGTGGGGAGGACAGGAAAGGAGGAGAGCACAGGAAAGGGGGCAAGCAGAGGGAGGGAGAATCAGAGTGGGAGTAGCAAAGAAAAAGAGCAAAGGAGAGGTGGTGGGTTGAGAGGGTAAGAGCACTCAGACAGCAACGCAGATACAAGATCACTGGCAACTCTATTTTAAGGGCAATTCCCAGAACTGTGATAGGGCATTACATAACTGCGGAGAGCCCATATTGTTTTTAGACACGCTGCCAAAAATGATAAGACTAGGTAGTTTGAAAAGGCCCACATCTGAATGAGAGGAGACCTCAAGTCAAAGAGCGATGTCGCTTTTGAGTGTGCCTGCTCCTCTTCACAAAGCTGCGGCAGCATACCACAGAGTCCTGCCACACAGAGGTGAAATTAGACTCACCACGCAATAAAACCAGGTGACATACATCTGCCCAAGTACAGCGCAGATCAGCTGTACAGGACGCAAAACCCTCCTTGAGCCCAAGTTCACAAACCTTGGGTTCAAATTGCCAGGCCTCCCCTTCTTTTTTTTTTTTTTTGTGGGAATGAGTAAAAAAGATACAAATGTCAGTCAATGTCGAGTTAACACCAAAATACTGTTGCATATGAAGCAAATCGCGGCCGTGAACTGGGTCTCATTCATATTACACAGAAACTAACAGCTCCGGATATGACTGTAGTCATAGCTGTTGGTCAGCATGCCAGACATCATCTGTTAGTTTTTGTTTCAGATTACTTATCTGGTCTACGTGTTCCAAAAACCACTAATTATCACAGTTCCTCGGGGGCTGGGCAGCACCTCTAAAAACATTCCAAAACAAATCCTAAATGTACATTTCATCGTAAGACCCCCAAGAAATGTTCTCATCTGAGAAAGATGACATGGTCATTCTTTTCGGTGAAATACACACAATAAAATACTACTTGTGGTGCATTTGGTCTGGGGCAAACTGGCCCTTTGTTGGACAAACCCTAAAATCAGGAGAGCCAACCTCTCGCATGACATCTTGACACAAAGTCAGCAGGGCACATCTACCCTGACTTCACCCATGACCTGCTCTCACAGTCACACATTAAATTATGCATTTAGTAGGCCACAGTACACCACATCAGCTGCTGATCTACTTTTATCACCAGCCAAATACTTCCATCTTGAGCAGCAGGTATAATGAAACAGAGAACCAGGCCAACTACAGTCTGATGAAAAAGAAATTAGACCAGTTACCTTACAGGAAAAATGCTCAATCTGATCCGAGAAATATTCAAAATCGACATTAAGTTACAGGAGAACATTCGTTTGCCGAAACACTTCAACGGACCCTCGCTTCGAGGACAGAAGAAAGAGAGGCAAGACCAAAGTGATTTACCACAGATCCGTCATAACAAACCATCAGAAATCCACTAATTATTGAAGATTAGTCTTTTCCATTTTGAATGGCATACTTTAGAGCACGATATGAAATATATTCTGAAAATACTAGACATAACCCTTGGGCGCCAAACCATGAAGACTAAGGGGGTGAAAAAAAAAAGAAGAAAAAAAAAAAAAGACTACATGCCACTAACAATTTCACAACCTCAAGCCAGTGCACCGCTGAGCAGCGGATATGCAGCTTAAATGCTCCGCTCTTATTAAAGCACACACAAATCAGTGTCCAGCTGAACCGGGGTTCCCCACTAGAACACGACTGTGACATTTATGCGTGCTGGTTTGACAGATCCACCATCTTTCAAACATGCTGGGTGACAGCAAAGCTGCGCCGTCTGACCAACTAGCCGATAGCTAACTTTAGCAGCAAGGAAGCTAACCAACCTCACGTTACTCCACTGACATTTCTGCCTCCCCTTCATCTGATCAATGAAAATATGATACGATGCTGGTCGATGTCCCGAACACTGTAAAACACAAGCACACATGGAAGGATACATGTTAAGTCCAGGTCGAAACCATCCTCTTGGTATCTCCTTTTGTTCCGACTGACAATTTCTTTTATAATCGCAGCCATTGTAGCAGGTGAGGAGTTTATGTGGGATAAATGTTGCAAACAGCTTTTTCTAATATTGGCTGTCCGTTCGTTTATGTCGCAGCAGTGCCCTCGTCGCAGGCTGCACAATTTTGCAGGTCCTCGAAGAGACGTGCTAGCCCGCAGAGCTAGCAGTGGCTGTCGTTAGGATTAGAAAGGCTTCCTCTGGATCATAAAGACGGGCCCTGCTCCGTTCCTCCGTGCAGGCCCGACTTTCCCAATCCCGCAATTCGTTTTGCAAACACCCCCGATTAAAATACATGCAGTTGTCCTCGGAAAAAAAACTCTACGATGGAAAACACGTCCCAAGCGATGGCTCAATGGTAGCTGCGGCGATTGACAGCAGGAGGCTGGAGAACCCACCGGCTCTCAAAACCAGTATCCAGTCACTAAGACGTAGCTAGCACGCTAGCTAGCTAGCGCAGCTAGCTAGCAACAATCGCTAACGCTACCTCTTTTTTCGATCCAAAAACCTCCTAACGATTCAACATTGTCATCGAATGATTGCCAAGAACTCATCTGAAAAAAAGTGACAGGCTCCACCTCAAATGTATATAGACTATACAAAGATCAGAAATCTGCACAGCTTGGTTTGACAGTTCCGTCCCGGGGAATCATCTTCTTTTCTCGCTCCTCTCGCTCCAGCTGAACTCTCAGGCTCCCATCATGGCCTCCACCGAAGGAAAAAAAGAAGGTAGAGCAGGCTGGGATTTTAAAACAAATATCCTGCCGCCATCAGTGTATAGTCCCGCCGAATTTTTCAATTCTGCTAACTCGGCATGATCTAATGTTATTTGAACAATTACGATAATCATATAGCAACCAGGCGCTTATGTGTGAAATTATGTTAACACTAAAACAACTCTACAATCGTATTATTTTGTGCTTCTGGCGGAAGGATAACTCATGTCCGCAACGCTCCCTGTCAAAGTGGTCACGTGTGATTGTAATTAGGGAAGTTTCCAACATAATGTCACTTTTGGTGGTTTTAACTGTCACATGAGACTTTTAGAGAAGGTATCGCCATAACCGATAGATAGTTAAAGGTTTATTTAGATATATTCATTGGAGGACCGGCTCATTGAAGCTTTAACGTCGATTTCGTTTGATGATTTTACAATTCTATGACCGTTTGTCAGATATCAGATGAGATTTTTTTAAAATTATGTGTAATGCAATTCATGACATCTTCATTCATTCATTTTTTCATTGTTACACTTCAATGCCTCAAAGTTAACTCTGAATATATGCTATCTTTTTCTAAAACGGGGATGAAATATCTTTTTAAAAATCTCAAATAGAATCTCTAATAGAACAACGTCTTTCTTAAAACGTTAATACTCTATATTCTATAAAAAATAAAAATATCCTGTTAAAAAAAAAGATATATATACATAGTGAGGTAATGTAAAGGTGGTCCCATAAAATTACATACCAAATATTGTCCTATGCACTGTGATATAATTTTCTAGATATGTAATCAAGATAAATTCTCTCAGTCTCAAAATTTAAGACTGAATGAATGCAACATCTTTGAAGAATTTCTGTCTTGTCTCGTCAGAGTAACTATTTATTGTAATAAGTTTGCCCAATATTATCAAACAGTCTTAATTGCATAAATGTATCCTATCGCCCTACATGATGTATAGCAATAGAGATATTTCAAATGTAACAAGATTTGCATTTCTGATGGATGTAGAGATCAATTACATTCTCAACCATACATCTGGGGTAACCCTACATAAGTCAGTCTTAAAACGAATTATCGTTCATCAATAAAGAGAAAAAAGGACACAAATTGTCCCCACTAAACACATGAGGTGAGGTAAAACATGACGTCCTTTTTACACATCACACTTGAGAAGTGTATGTTCTATAGAAATGATGATGACCAGAAATATGTAAGCATGACATGACATGTTGGATGTTGACTGCGTGGAGATTCTTCACAGCTCTGAGGGGTGCAGTTCAGCAGATTTACAAGGGGTTACCTGGAACATCGCAGAATAAATCATCTCCTATGCAAGTCTAATTGGGAATCAGTTTCTTACAGGATTTCCTACTTTTTCTAATAGATACACACTCATCTCACTGCATTTAGCTTACCAGTATGATAATGAATGGCAAACATTCCTCAAAATCCTTAAAGTTATCTCAACCATCTAAATGCTGATTTATATATATCATCTATTCCATGCACATAATCTAACAGTCAAGATAGATATTTACACAAAACCAAGGTTTTTCAATAGATCTGTGCTCTATGTGTTTTTGTTTTTTTAAATGGTAAATCATCATTGATTACTGTGGTGACATCACTTAAACCTCTGGAGGTTTCAAACATATGAGGGTTGACATACATGAAAACATAACTGTTGCAGAGTATTGTTTTAATGGTTGGAGTTGTTAATATTGTGTTGTTAATATTCACAAACCCAAGTGACACTGCTCTTTCCAGTTGCTTTTCTAGTCTTCATTTCGTGCCTGGCCAGCAGATGGCAGCATTGTACTTTTGTCTTTAGGCTCCAAACAAGCACACAGTCCAGTCCACCTTCAATCTCAAACCTAGTGTGAACCTTACACAGACAGCTACTTATTCCAGTTATGTTGCATCATCTGGAGCACATGGACAAAAGGTTAAAGCACACACTAGCAACAGTCTCAAGGTGTCACCAATGATTCAAAGTGACAAAGGATTTCCTTTATTACTGCAGTATACAATTTTGATAATTCTAGAACTGACAGCTTTCTACTAAAATAATGCACAGGCCCACACACTCATTTCAGAGACATGGCAGTTAAACATCAGTAAGAGACCACATCCTCAGTTCTAGAATGACAATGAAGAGAGGCACTTTCACATTTTAAAAAAACAGCCACACGTTTCAAACAAGTAGGCACTGTATGATAAAACTATAAAATAACTTTCATTCAGACCATGTAAATAACATGACAGACAGCAGGACCACTGTCATGTTACAATGGTATAAAAGTAGAATCTACGGTTTTTATTTCCATTCGGTAACCTTCAGATTTCACATATAAATATCAAACATGGTTTCCCGCTCCTACACTTGTAGAAATAAGCAAAGGATTTAATGTGAACTTTAAATTACTAAAATACATAATTGTTTTAAGTTAATATGTATGTAAACATATAATGGATTCGTATTGCTTTATAGGAATGTAAAAATGCTTTTCAGCTTTAGACCTTCAATCTTATCAAAAGCCAAAACCTCCACCCCCGCTAAGACCTCTTTATAAGTAGAAATCAAAGTCTATTCAATCTAAAATACTCGGAAAGTTGACAAAAATCTATACTTCCTCCCCCTTGTACAACCAACATGATTATTTCATAATGTTCAGTTGGCAGGTGAGCTTTTTGTTGGTCACTTGTTCTTCTGAATAGAAGTGTAGTACTCCACCAACACCTTCCAGGCCTTTGGGGCCATAAACCCATCGGGAGGGTTCTCTCCGTTCCGAGCCAAGTTTCTCATCCTGGTTCCAGAGATGAACTCAAACTCAGAATGACTGAGAGATTAGAGAATTGGGGAGGAAAAAGGACGGGTCATTAGAAGCCAGTAACAAAAGAGGATTTAAACACTTCCAGAAACACTGGACAAAGCCTCTGAATTTTCAGGACAGGCCAACATGTCATGAAATGTTGTTATGGCTGCTCTGCAGTTGGGAACAAAAGACCAGAAAATCTCTCCTCACTCACCACTCTGGGCTGTAAAAGTCCATAGCCTTCTTCGTCTTGTTGTAAGCAGCGACCCTGAAGGGGATGATTTCCACAGAGGTGAGCCCTGGGGCCATGGTGAGGACCTTTCCTCCATGGGTGGGTTCGTACAAGTCCTGCTTTGTCTCTGGATGAGGCATGCCTGCAGGGTCCCGGCCAACGATGTAAAAGTTTGCTCCGGCAATCATTCTGGCTCGGCAGTGCCACTGAACCTGGAAGACAAAAGCTGCTGTTCAGTCACATGCGGTTGAGTGGAATGATCCCGGCCTCTTCCCGAACCAGCGTCCTTACCTCTGTGGGTCCAGCATACATCATAGGGGATGGGAAAATGGCAACAATGGTGTTGGCTGGATCCAAAATACCTTCCTCTAAGACAGCAGCATGCTGCTTCATCCTCCATTCGAGAGGAACGTCGTCGTCTTTAGTCCACCCGCCAAGCGGGTGAAGCAGGAGGACTGGATTTTTGTATCCCCGCTCCAGCAGACGCCGCTTGGTGTCCTGCATAAGAAGGGCGTGGCCATTGTGGACTGGATTACGCAGCTGGAATGCGAATATCGCATCTAAGAAGGAGCATAAACAAAGTTCAGTTAGCAACTCTACTTTTCCAAAATGGCCTAAAAAACACAGTCCTTGAATGGCTGTGTTCTCATAACTGTCACAGCAAACATGCTTACCATGCCCCTGCTGTAACTTTACAGCTAACGGAAACAGTGCACCGAAAAATCATAACACCAAAAATCAGCTGATCCTCTTTACAAGTATTGTGTGAGCAGCTTATCGTCTTAGCGGACCTCTGCTATTATTGCTTTTGAGAAGTGAACACATCTAAGGTTTTTGTTTGTTTAGTGTCAACACAAACACTATAAAACAATCTCAGCAAACACAATCTGCAAAGGAGAAAAAAAATTATCTACATGCACTGAACCCAATCAGTTAAATCATTTGGATTTCTCTCAGCCATAAATTAAACATGGAACAAAAAACACTGCAGCTTCTTAAATCAAAAGAAAATAAAGACAAAAATGTCTAAAGCAAAACCTGCTCTGTAGTTGACTGGACTAAAAAAAAACCATGTCTCTGTGGGACAATAAAATCAGGTGCTGATATTTAGTCTTTCATTGCATTCTTATACTCAATGACTTCGTAGAAATCATCACAGACACCATGCAGCTTTGAAGTTACCATTTCACTTTTTCATGTTGTCCTTAGTCAAGTTTTCCTGAAAGACAAATAATGCACTGCTAAGTACACGGCCACTGGGACTGACCTTTTTCACCATCCTTAGTGGCTTTTTCACTGTGGAACCAACTGACTGATTCAAGCCATAAGCTACTGACACAAATACTATTTCTAATATGTGGAATAGAAATATAGAGAAAGAATATTAGAAGTATTCTCTACGGTGCTGTTGGATTTATTCCAGTATGAGTTGAATTACTTGAAAGATCACTTATCATCATGGAGGTTTGTCTTTTGCTTCGCACATGTTTTCTCGTTTGACAGGACCGGACTTGTCATCTTGGGTAGTTAGAAGAGTAAGCTTTCTTTTGTGTGTGAGGCTCCTCCTTCTGCCATACTATGTTTCCCAAACCCTTGCCAGCTACTTTAGAATGCCTACATTTAAGCTTGTTATAAGGCTAACCATTTTGAAGGTAAAAGTGAGGAGCAACAGAAACTGTTACAGATTAAAGGAAAACTCTGGTTTCTTATATGAAAGATCCCAGAACAGCTGAGGCAGCTATTTCAGCTAATTTACAAACGCGTGTTTACAATCTGACACTCCAGTCAAATCTAACCTGCTTGCATATCTTTGAACTTTTGCTTGAGCTCCTGTGGAGTGAGGCGGTACTGGTCAAGTCCATCGTTCCATTTGATTCGCTCCAGCACCTCCAGGTCACCACCAACCAGCCAATCACCACCCTCCATAACCATCTGCACAAAACAATAAGCATAGTGCATCCGTGCCTTTGTGTTACAGAAATATCTGAGACGCTGAAATACAACTCTGAGGACTGAACAAAGCAAGACGAGTAGTTTTGTAGAAGGCAAAAGGGACTTCCTGCCTGCGTCAGAACTGCCTGTTAAAGACAAAGGCTACCTTAATGTAGGGGTGCTGAGGACAGGTGGTGCCCCACTGTCTGGCGCAGCGCTCCTCTTTACGGTGTGCGTAGAACTCTGGGTTCCTGAGAATGGCTACCCGTGAACCCTGGTACTCCAGAGCTATAGCTGCATAGCCATCCAGCTTTTGTTTAGTCTCTGTGCTAACTGGCAGCACAATGGGCACCGACATGTTGATGGCCCCACCTGAGAAAGAAAAAGGAAACCCAATAAGAAAACGAAAACAACACACTTTAATCTTATACCAAGCCACTTGGATAAAGGGCATATGACTCTGGAGATTACTCAATAGTATAAATAAATAGAGACACAGGATTATATACGGCACTTTAAAACCAATCAATAGACAATAGACAATTAAATGAGAAGTAGAACATTGCCGAAAATATGCAGCTTCAATTCTCCACTTAGAGTTAGATAGGTTTTAGCTCAGGATGGAGCGAGTCAAGTAGTTTTTAATCCTCGAATTACATGTTGAGATTAACCAAACCCCAAAGTGTTACTGGTGTGCTCACCGATGATCAAGCTAAGTTAGCCAACAAATTCATGTTATATCAAATATTTAAACTGAGTGAGGAACATGGGTGAGCAGATCACTAGGCGGCTTTCTGGGTGAGTAGCCTACATTTAAAAAGTTGCACTTGATTTTCTCGGGTGTTGACTCGACATACTGTGATCACACTTTTGCACAAGTGCATAATCTTATTTCCGGTGTTAAGCTGTACTTTTTAAAAACAGCACAAAGAGAAATGAGAAGGCCTGCCCGCGGTTTGACACGTCAAAAAAGAAATTCATTAACACAATGAGAGAAAAAAAAAGTTAATTCATAAAAATAATGCATGATAAAAACGTGATGTGTGTTAGCCGATGTTGCAATGCTGGCTTATAGAGGAAGCCCTGAAAGACTGTAAAAATAATGGGGATAACACACCATCCAGCAGGTTTCCAAAGTGTAAGACCTGGAGGAACTCTCTTTCTCTCATGAAGCCCTTCAGAGGACTGGCCCAGCCCTCAGCCAGAACCTGCACCCACTGCAGATCCAACTGTGGACAAGGAATTATTACACATTATGCATTATGTTCTGGCATAATTCTGACATGTCACTCCTTTTAAACAAGCCTGTATTTCATAGATTTGCATGAGAGAAAGAAGTAAAAAAATAAACAAGCAATCCTTGTCAGAGGCATTGTGGAAAATGTCATTAAAAGCATTTCTTTGCCTTATCAACTTAAGGATCTGATAAACAGGAGCCATAAGTTACCTTGGTAATGCTGATAGTGGGCAGGGTGTTCGCATCAGCCAGTGCCAAATTTAGCTTGTTTTCCGGAACAAACAGTTCATTCACCTCCTCCAAGATCTCACCTGGCACAATATTCTACACACAAGCACAGAGAGAATTAACACACACAAAATATTCAGCATTTGAAAGAGTTTAAACTGTTGAATTGAGATCATATGTGCATGCTTGTACAGTATGTAAACCGAACTCCAATTTTCCTGCCTTACTTCTTTGTCAGATTTTACCAGAAGAACATATCATCAAAGTTTATCAAGCAAATAGTTTGGGGCCAGTTTATCTCCAGGCTATACGGTCTAACATCCAAAGAAAAAATACATAGATACCAAAGAAAAGGCACAGGATTTCCTGTCCTGTTCTTTTCTCTCCTCGAAGCTATTTACATCAGACCACAAAATCCAACATACTGTCAAATGTTCAATGTCCTTTACATTGTGGCTCTTTAACAGGCTGCCCTAAAGGTCTGAGCATTTATGGATCTGCATGTACCGTCGCCTTTCTTCCCAACAGCTCATTTTACTTGCTGAAATTGATGTAATGTTTCCTGGAAATTGGGGTTGTGACATGCTTGTCATGTAACCGCGTATGTCTGGCCACAATCCCGCCCCCGATCACATCAGAATACAGCATTTTCACTTATGGGAAGCCGGCTGTGAAAAAGAATGACTGAGCTGGTCCTGTAGTCATGTCTGTAACAGGGACTAGTATCGCCCTCTTGGTTGTTCTCTTGCCTCTGTCAGGGCTCCAGGTTCTGCCAAAGATCTCACTACTACTATGATGATTACGGATTAAGGAAGAAAATGGTAGGAGCTTCTTTTTTTCCTTTGTTTCCTTTCTTTTCTGGATCCTCAACAAGTCCCCCTCCAACCATCTCCTTTGGCGGTCCTATTTGAGGCATTACTTGGGCTTTGGAAAGCTCAATTACTTGATCCCACATGCAAACAACCTTCCTCCACTCGGCCCTGCTTTGTATCAGCGGCACAGCCTCCAAAATCAGCACAGGAAATGTTTTTTAAAAATATAAAGAAGATGCAAAGGAATTGGCAGCATATCCTGAGCTCCTGCAGCGGCGTGCGACCAGTTTGGCATCAATGGAGAAACAGCAGCAGTTTACAACCACACCTCGCACCGCATACTTTTGCTTTTGTTTTTCAAAAAGCAAATATGAACAACTGATCCTGGTCCCTTCTGCCTCTGGCTGGCTATTCATAAAACTTTTCCCTTCTCGGGATTAAGGTTTCATAGTTGGATGTCTTAAATTATTTGCTTTTTAGGGAGTTGGGTAGCTTACATCAGCCCATCAATGAAACGTAGAACTTGTTACTTATGGAAAAGGTCATACAAATACGGATCCATAGTGCATTCGCAACAGGCTTATTACATCCTGAAGGAACTGTGTGCTCTGGCTCTAATGTTGGTTTTGTACATACAAAAAACGTCCATGACCACAGAAAAACAAACAGAATCAGACGCAGGCCTGAATGAGAGAAAACAGTGTGTAATTCCAGAGCAAATCTCCCAGGCCGTTTGTCCCACCCACCTGATCCCTGAGCAGCTCCAGCACTAGGTGCAGACACTCATTCACGGATAACTCTCCGGTTTTCAGAACAAGCTCCGGTGCCTCGGGACGCTCGTAATCTGAGTCGATTCCAGTGAAACCTGCCGACAAATTCGGGAAGCAGTCAAAATAACTAAAACGAGCCGAAGCGTTCGCAGGTACGGTCTGGCTCTATGTGTGTGAAGAGGTGGCTTCCAGTGTAACATCTGGAGAGGGTTTACCATCCACAGCATTGCCAAACAGACCTTTAATCTCTCCGGCCCGAGCCTTTTTGTACAGTCCCTTCACGTCCCTGCTCTCGCACACTTCCAGAGGAGCGTGGATGAAGACTTCAAAAAACGGGAGCCCCGCACCGGCGTGGATTTTCCTCGCCTCATCCCGGTCCTGTCCAAGGAAAAAAAACAGGCTGTTTAAAATTCCCTGTTGAGTTCCTGTTATGTGTTTAGCTGTGGTGCACCAAGTGGTTGACGTTCTCTGACCTTGGTAAAGGGAGAGATGAAGCTGGTGATGCACACTAGGCCGGCGTCTGCGAACAGTTTGGCCACCTCGGCAACCCGCCGGATGTTCTCCTCACGGTCCTCCGCTGAGAAGCCCAGATTCTTGTTCAGGCCGTGGCGAATGTTGTCTCCATCCAGCGAGTAGCAAGGGATGGCGTGGGACACCAGATACTCCTCTAAAGCGAAACTGATGGTGGTCTTCCCAGCACCAGACAAACCTAGAGGGTTTATTTAACGGAATGGCAATTGAATCCATGATTAAAGGCAGTCATTATCAAGAGGGGAATACCAGTTTAAGACTGTGGAAATGTACCGGTTAGCCAGATGGTGCACCCCCTGAAGCCCCCCCTGGTGCCCACAACTTGTCCTCTCTTGCTCCGGCTGACATGGTGAGCTTGGTACACCACGTTGGTTGACCTGTTGAGATCCTAAAATTGAAGAGAGGAGGCTCAGACAAAAGCAGAATACAGTGGTTTGGGGAATTGCTAACAGCTGCATGAGAACACCACATATCAACTTTGTCCAATTTATACACACCCAGAAAATGTCCTTTACCCATGCAACCTTCCTACATTTTTGAGAAAATTTTCCATCGAACCCCCATGTTTCTATCAAATCTGACAAAAAAAAGCTGGGCAGAATAGGTATTTCTGGAAAACATATACGTGAGACGTATGTAAAAAGACAATGTACAATGTAAAAAGTCACAATAGTCCACACAGTTTTGTAGCAAGAGTGGTTTTACAGGCCATGAATGCGGCCGTGTGGACCAAACTGAATAAATGAGGTATTGACTTCAGGAGGGGTGGGGAAGGAAGGCAGTGAAGGGATGGAGGGAACGAGAAGACTGACCGGACAATGTGTCCAGTGTACTGCCTGCAGCCTGCCGATGATGTGGCAGTTGCTCCGGCTAAAACGCTCGCACCCACTCACCCGTCTTCCTCACAAAGTAGTTCAACAAACTCCACCCTGATTTTTTTTCCTCCACAATGTTGTAGTCATCATCTGACAACCGAACGGCCTCCAGTCACAAACAGAAACACGGCTCTGGCTCTGTTCATTCATGTCACAAATTCAGGTGTATTTGACTCAGGGGTGGAGGGTGTCGTTTCATAAATGTAGGTCCTCTGAACGACTTCTTGTTTAAGGCAGTAGACAAAGCACAGGGGAGATGGCTTGCCCTCTTTCCTCAAACTCAGCCTTTTGCTTACAACATGCCCTCTTATCTTTCCTTCCTCTTTTCAAACATTCATCTTTTGTAAAAACATAATGAGATACTTTCAATTCGTTATTCATTAAAAAAAAAAATCCCAGCTACTGCCAAATATGTTTTGTTTTGTTGCAAAACTGTATTCTTCATGCAAAAAATATTAGCTTTTACATACAGAAATGTAAAAGCTAATATGTAAGCATGTATCCTCTTCAATTTTCATATCATCTGTTGGGAAGTCAAAGCAGATAAAGCAGAAATAACTTGCCAAAGATAATCCCTTTTATCGTTTGCCAACGTTCTGTACTCTTTCAGGGGTTTGTATGATAATTGTGGTCAGACAGACTCAAACAGCCTTTAAATTAAATACTGTATCTCTGCTCTATCACAGAGGTAATCTTAATTTAACACTTGGAACTCTCCTAAACTAGAGATACACATTTATCTATGAAATTTCAAGTCTCTTTAAATGAAGAATTAGGGATGTGACTGATATATATATTTTTTTAATGTAAATATGTTTCCAAATGACTTTCCTGAACATTATATCAGCCCTGTATGACACAACGCTATCCCAACAGTTTATGAAGGACAACATTTGTTTTCTGAACTACAGTCAACTATCAGCTATTAGTAATAACATTTAAGTAGACTTTCAAATCCTGTCATCGTTTTCACTGCAGGCATCTGAGTTTCTGAAAAGTTCATCAGCATCACAGTGCACATATTGAACGACGTTTCGGAAATAATTCTCACTTTAAAGCACTGAAGTTCTCCCTCCAGTAAAAAAAAAAAAATTTAAGCCAGATCTGTGGTCTCCCTGTCTTTCCTCTTATCAACCACCAACTACGATGGACTGACAGACTCATTTAAGGCTTCTTCTTGACCCCCAACATCGTATGTTCTGTAAGTGGGAAAATTCCTAAGCAGCATCAGTCTGCTGTGTCTCATCAGTGGCTTCTTTCTGTGCCTCACAAGACACCCTGTGTGAGGGTGAATATGGATATGTTCCTGATCCATGGGGGGAGGCCACCACACCTGGCTGGACAGTCGGAGGCTGGGCATGGGATGTGGAGTGGGGTGGCAAAAGAAAAAAGACTTTTAAAGCAACATACAGGGCTTGCTTTAAGGAAATCAAGAAGACAGCAGATAAAGACCGTACGGAAGATCCCCCCCCTCTCTTACACACACACACACACACACACACACTCCCTGCCGCTTCAGTGGTAATAAGACTGTTTAATTAGTGAGTTATTCTCGCGCATTAACAACACCAGTCGCTGACGGCTCGTCATGGCTGAGCTGCACTTGAAACAAAGATATCGAGGCTTACATCGGGACTGTTTGCGTTCCACCGATTTCTGGGTTATTTCCCGTTATCTCCACATCTCCTTACCGTGCGAAGCTTTTTCAATCCGGACATTTCGGACAGGCGTCGACTCCTCCGAGGCGCAGGGAACTTCACGCGCGCGGACCTGGAACCTTCGAAGTTCGAGCCACCAAACTTCGGGCAAAGTTAAACGGAGGAGGCTAATGGAGGTTTAAAAGGCACTCTCAAGACACGTAGCATTCCGCTGGCCCTGCCCCGGGCCCTCCCTCCCTCCTCCGACGTCTAATAATTTGCATAAAAAGCCGTTTAAGAGCCGGTGCTAATGCATGGCGAACAACCGGGACAGTGTACATGATTTATTACAGACGGGTTACACACAGGGGATGACCACTGGAAGTAGCAGAAAAAAATCCTTCAGCTATGCAGCCCAAGTCATTCAAAGTTAAACATTAACCGAGTTAATGATAAATGAAGGATTGCATAAGTCCAGATAAATCATGGTTATAACTCAATGTCTAGCTACTATGCACAAATCCATTTTTTTTGGTACCCTTTTGGTTTATTGGACATAATTTCTAGAATAAGCCACATATTCTCCATCAGATAGATATCAATGAATTCATTTCATGTTTTCAAACATGTGTTTTACTTAAGTTAGTTTTTTCTTAGTTTAAGCACAAGTCTAACTGAGTTCTGTCTGCAGTCATGCCCGCCCCAAAATGTGCCTCTTTCCCTGTCCACTTCCCTTTGGAAATAATGAACTTGTGCTGCAGACAGCGGGGAACGCCAAACAAAAAGAGGCCAGCGTCAACAAAACAAGCTCAGAGACATAATGAGCAAAAAAAAAAAGAACCCAAAATGTGTTTTAAAAAGACCAAAACACACATTTTAAAAAACATCAAAGAAACCAAAAGGCCAAAAAGAAACACTGAGATGTTTGAATAACTGAAAACACTTGTGTACATTCCTGCACGATGGCATGAAAACCACATGCCATGTATGTCAAAAAAAGAATTACCGAACAGATGCAAAATCATGTGAAACATCTTAACATCGGTACACAAATACTACCTGTTCAGTGGGCTGTGGATGTTCTGTCCCTCCCCTCGGTCTCAGTGGAATGGGTGGGGGAGTCATTTACAAATTTGAGCCCAAAGGCCATTTTAATCAGTGTAATGGATTTTAATTGCTGCAAACAATGACTGCAGAGATGGTCAGAGGATCAGCTCTGATGTTAAAGAATCCTGCTGCGGGGGAACTCTTTTCAGCCAAGCAGACGGATGTCGTTAGCCCATTTAAAAATGGCCTATGTTGTTTCTAATCAGCAATCAAGTTTTAAGTAGGAATAAATCTGGCAAACCGAGGAGGTTTTTACTTTATAAATCAATTAAATGATCTGCAAAACACGAGTGATGAGTGTTTGGTCTGTCCCTCGGAAATCAAGCAAACACATTTTTGCAAAGTAATGTTTGTGATAGCAGGTAAAATGCTTGACTCTGCTTCTTTTGTTTAGAAAATGAAATCATCAGAAAAACAAAGAAAAATCTATTTCTTTAATATATGCTCTTGGTTGTGTTAGTGGAAACAAACACTGCAAAACCACAAAATGAAGATGGTGCGGAAATGTGGAAAGACGTGAAAGGTTCTGGCACTTGTATAATATTTAAGAGGCACCATTTTTAAAAGTATCAGGAGGAAAGAACTTGCTTGCTGTTCTGTTGAGATTTAAAATTTAAAAGTGCCGAATCCAAATTTACATGACAGAACCGTTTGGATCAATATGCTAGCATAAAAACGTAATACTCAAAACAAAAAAATCATAAAACTTTTAGAATGTTTTCTTCTTTCCCAGCATCTGCCTAAGCATCAGAGGGATTTTTGAACAGCTGGCATTCGGTCTCAAAGTCACATCCGTCCAGCAGGTCCCTGTATCGTTCTCTCACGTCTCGATAGAGCGGCATGGAAGCCGCCGGCTCGTCGTTCAAACCGGGAAACGCCACGGGCTTCTCGTTGAGCAGCGGCTGCAGCCTGAGGTCGCCCCCCCCACAGTCGTACAGCACCAGCAGGAGGTTAGCAGCATACGGGAGCATGTGGCTGGTGCGGAAGGAGCGCCGGGCCTGGGAGGCGTAGTTGGTGGACGTCGGGATGTCGTCGTCCTTGAAGAATCCTAACAGGGTGAGAAGTGGGAGGAGGGTCTCCGCGTGGCCCACTTGGACTGTCACAGCTTCGGTGACCTGCTGGTCTAGCCTGAAAAACACAGCGGAGCTGTTTCAGACGCAAAGTGAGCCGTGTTTTAAAGTATCTGAGCCAAGACAGCTGTCCTCTGACACCGAACATATGGATTTCAGACAAAAATCTAATTTTTTGTACATTTTTTAGTATTTACCAGATAAATTTGTTGACACATCTGTGTAAAAATCACAATAAATACTGTGTGCACTACAAAAGTGATGAATAGAACACCTGACGGATTAGTTTGTAGTGGGACTGCTATATCAGACATATAACAAGTATACTATAGATATCACAATAAATGTAATTTTGTTTCTAAGATGTGGTCATAAACACTTTTCGTTGTGGGGGGGAAACAATTCAACATAAAAAAAATACTCAAAGGTTTACATGAATAAGGTATATGATTAAACGGTCATAGCACAATGTACGTTGAGGGCAGTTTGCTCTATATAGACCATAAAAACCCTGATAAGGTGGTTGTCCTTTTCAGTTAAGTGGGTAGTTCAAGACTGAGGCCGCCAGCCCTCAAACACAGCATTCTGACAGGCACTGACAAAAGGGCTTTTTTCTCAGTTACTTTGATAGCTTTTGTCCTTGTGATTTTCCACCAGTTATGTTTGCTTTCTCACGCACTAAAAACCAATGCACAGAGCGGCGCCGTGTTAGTTTTACTTACTTGTTTTCAGCGACTGCTTGGTCCAGACGACTGAACACATCATGGAACAGGATACAGCTGGACTTGCTGTTAATGTCATAGCCATAGCCTCTTTTCCAGAACTGCTTCAGATCAATCGAATACTCCATAACCTGTTGAATCAGGTTGTACAGATTGTTGCATGTGAATTTTAATAAACCACAAAAGAAATACTACAGAAAGGCACAGTGAAAAGCTACTTGATAATCACGTAGACATCCATTAGTTCAATTCAGGTTGAAAAACTAAACAAGCAGAAGAAAATGATCTGACGACTGGGTCTTCTTTAAAATCATTCTCCATGTGACCATTACATAATGACACATGATGAAGGGTGTTGTTTTTTCTCCAGTTCATTTACTGTGCTGTTTTCTCTTTTTTCCCCACATATTCAGGAATAATTCAATCATTGAGTCCCCTCAAGCTTTCGGCCTCCAACAGCCTGCTTTTAAGAAATGCATGCTAAATTTGAAAAAATCCCTTTCTCTTAAACTAACCTGTCGCCAACTAGAAATAAGGAAACTATCTAAGCTGATATGGCAGAATGATAAAAATGCGTTTAATTATTTCTTGGGGCTAACCTCTTGCATACCTCTTCATGGGCATTAATATGGGGATTGTGCCAGAAAATAGCCGTACCTGTGCGTCAACTTCATCAAAGAGTTGACACCATGGGGAGTTCACAGTCTTGATGGCAAACTCGTAAGCACACATGTAGAAGGCGGCCTCCGCCATATCTGCAGAATAAAGATTGTAAAATAACATTATAAATCAGTTTAACAAGACAGGTGAAGCAGCCCCGGGGACAAAAGTACACCGCGTTGGTCAAACAAAAATATTCTATGAATAGAAAGTCAATACAAATTATCCTTCAGCAAGAGAACAATACATCTGTGCGAAAGTTACACAACCAGTGTTGGTTTTTCATGGCAGAATATAGTATTTAACCTTTACAATCAAAAAGCACTTTAACTTTCAACCTAAAGTAAAACACAAGGTCATTTTGTGTTCTGCACTCACATTAAGGAATAAAAGTAGTTCTGTATGCTGATAGCTACCTTGCTTTGTTTCAAATACGAGGATCGGGTAACACTAAATACTAGAAAAAATGATGAGCTGAGTAGAAGTGATTCAAATATGCACAAAGAGTTTTTTGAGGCAGCTCATGGACCTGAGCTGGCACTTCATGTGCCTGGAATATACACCACTCTCTGCCCCAATTGTAAAAGTCTAAATATGACTCTATTTTTTAAAGAATTTACATTTTTAAAGAAGTACTGTACATAACGTTCCCTCTTTGGCCTTAAATCCATCATCTCAAATGAGATGCTTTGGTTAAAGTGACATGTGAAAAGGCCCCCAAAGCACAACGATTTAATATCTAAGATCCCAATGAAATCTGTTGGAAACGACTAGTATGAGTAATAAAGCTGTCATTTTATTTATGCTGTATTATTGGAGAGTAAGACGTTTGCTTAGATGTTGTAAATGTAATAGAATTTGACAAAACAGTGTTTTGCATGAGGAACCGAAGTGTTCACAGCACCTGAGCTGAAAGGTTTTTAATGAATAATCCACACAGAGGACAGAATGACTAAAGTGTAGTGACTGAACAACTTGGTGGCAGAAGCTTATATAGCACCATAAGAAAACAGCACCACCTTCAGTGCAAAAACACAGTAAAAGTCTAATGTAAGCCTCAAATCTGAGGACCGTTTCTACATTTTAAGTTAATTCAGTACCAAATCTGCCAAGTTTATTCTTTATTTTTCAAAAGCTTTCTCTTTCTCCAAATAAGTTCATTAGGAAAGTATTAGCAAAAGCATCAGTACTGCAATTGCACCACTAACCTTATTCAAGAAAAAAAGGGATTATAAAAGTCCTTTTCTCACCCCAAACAGAATTTCTAAATAGTTGTATTTTACTTAAGCACGTTCTCCTAATTTTCAACTGAATTCACAATAAATGTTTTGCTAAACAGTATTTTTGTTTGCAGCATGCCATATTTGACTCATAAAGTAACTATCAAGCTCAAGATTTGATGCTAAAAACCATTCAGCATACTGCACGCTCGGTCAAAGTTACATTTGTTGAAAACGTCTAAAACTGACCATCTGTGATGAGGCTGTAGGGGACACCGAGTCGGTCTGCTATTTTCTGCTGGACCCTCCTCATCTCCGGGCCTTGCTTGAACTTGTCCACCTCTGTGGCCGCTGAGGGGTTGTTGTCCACCTCCTGTAGAAACCTGGTGCACCTGTCGAAGAACCTCATGAGGGCATCGTTCACCGCGTGGTCAAACTCTGTATCTGTATGGAACACAAGCAAGACACTGAGCAGAAAAAGAGACTGTTGGAGCACAGCTGCATCCTCCCCGTGATGGTATACCTCTGATGTCCCACAGCTCTGTCAGTCCAGCCTTAAAGGACAGCGTGCTGTTGACGCATCTATGCTTGGAGCTGGTTATGAACTTGACGCGTCCTCCTCGAAGGTTCTCCTCAGAAATCATGGAGGGGAACAACTTGGACAGCCTGATGGCCAGATACCTGAGGTCATCGACGCCTTTCTGGACCAGGCGGCCGTCCATGTCCTCCGTGTACCACATCCTCCACTGGGTCTGGATCTCTCGCAGCCAGTTCCGTTTGGCAGTGGCGCTGCTGCGGACCAGCTTGTAGAAGCTTTGCATCTTCTTGACGTTTTTGGTGGTCGGGTATCTTGTGCCATGCCTTATGATAGCAGTCAGATGGATTTGGCGACACTGATCGGACGGCGGCTGTAAAATCGATGTGTTGACAGAGAGAATGTCCCGAATGAGGTGCGGGTTCACTTCTTCATACCTCCCTTTCGTGCAGAAATATTTGGCGATCGCTGGTATATTTGGGTCTTCATTGGGAAACAGGCTGTTGGTCAAACAGCCGAAAACGCCGACTACGGTGGTGAAGTTAATAATGAGAACTACGTTCCATGAAGTTATCGGCATGATTTCTTTGGCTTGAGAGTAAGGCCGTGTGCAGCCTCGAAACTGAGTGACGCAGCTCACGTGGCACTGTCCGACCAATCAGAGGAGGGACACACGGAAGTCCTGTGTTGTTATTCTCCTTTCAGGAACTCTATTATCCCTTACTCCGAGTCATTATTTAAATGAACTGGAAGATGGAACAATATAGAAATCCCTCATACATGGTCTGAAGACTGAGTTACCAAATGTTGAAGTAAGTCTAAGTTTCAAGTTCTTACCATGAATGAAATAACACACGTAACAATAAAGACCCTGAAACATTAATGTAAAAAAATTAATCTCTCATTTCGAAAATAAAAACCTATTAAAAAAAACCCTTGGAGGTGCATGTGTATTGATATTATGTATCACCTCTTTAGACTAAATTTAATGACACTGCAACGCCATGCACACACACTAGGTTTCTAATAAAATAATTTAAAGAAGAAAAAAAAGAGTCATTTGAAAAATCTATTAATTCTCGAATCCTGGGGAGGCGAGGAGATGCCCTTGTGGTTACAACACACCAACGCACAGCAAGGAGGGTGAATGCTGAAGTATTCAGGAAGCAGAGATAAGTCAAATAACAGTGTCATCAGCAACCTTCTGCATAACGTCTGTAGATGTAGGATGCTGATGCTTGATAAGTTTAGCTCTTATACAGGTTTCTTACACTAAATGCCCCAAATGTTTTTAAATTGTTTGGCACCCATCTTTTTCACAACAGGGGTAACTTATGCAGTATCTAGTTTGTATTGTCATGCAAAGACGTTTCCCGGATATGTAGTTAAACATCTTTCAACATTAATGATTTAAAATTTATTGTCAACATTTCATAAATCAGAAACATTAAGAGGATATTTTTGTTCTACCATGGGAAAAGTAACAAGATAAAGCTACTGTAACT
>CAJRST010039999.1:8052997-8163811 GCA_907169785.1 Menidia menidia
CTTTACTATCCAATACGCTTTTTTTAAAACGCTTTCCCATATTTGCGTTTGTACATGAAAGCAACACGTGTGACGGTTTGAAGGGAACTCCCCGCTTCTGTAGTCACAATCCGCCTGCCCATGAGACTCCGGGACTTAAAGCGAAGGGAGTATTACAACATTGCGGTTTCAAGAATAATTCTGAAAGCTCGTCAACATCTCGTCGACAAGGTAATTGCACTACACTTATCTTTACCGCTGGTTTGTGGAAAGCACACCTAGCTATCTCCCGATCCACCTCAATCCTGCTTGAGGTTTACTGGTCAAGACTCAAGTCGTGCTAAAATAGCTGTTAATGTGTTATCTTCGGTGTGACTCTTTAGATAAACACAGCCGCATTTAAAGACACCCAGCCGCTTCACGGGCCGTGTGCTCACCCCTCAACGTTTCATCTTTAACCAAACGTAGCGTCGGCTAACAAATTTTGCCCATTGGCCTTGTGAGGGAACATTTTATTAGCCGAAGACAAATCATCCCTCGTTATCGTTAATCCCGATCCAACGTGACTCAGAGAGGAGCCACAATCCGAGCGGCCACCCGATCAAACTGTCGGTAAGAGAAGTATTCTGCCTCCGTTTACGAGGAGCTAAGAAATCCCAGAAATTGTGTTGAGGACGTGGGAGCCCGGTTGGATTGTAATTTAGCCAACAGGGAAGCTAGCCGAAGTCCTTAAGACGCCTGCTTGGCTATCTATTTTTAGGGGACCATAAACTCCTCTCGACACAGGGACGACCGAGGCGTCACAGAGAGAAACAACATCGTTGTTGTTTCGGTTTTTCTCATTTCTGTTTTCTAGTAATTTGTAGTTAAGGGACTCTATAGTTTAAAAAAATGAATAACAGATCATTTATAACGAAAGAGGAGTACTTCAAGTGAGTACTCCTGTGTTTGGCCTTTGGAAAAGGGTAGGAAAATAAGCTAATCTCACCTGTAGAGCACACAAACTTGCAGTTTGGTTGTTTACATTTGGTTATTCCTCCAGAGAAAAGAGAGAATAGTTTGGTGTAAAAACTTGGTTTAATGCATACAAGACGATTAAATGTGGAGCAAATGTTATGTATTCTTTCTAGTTATCTTTTTTGCATTTCAGGTAGGGATAATAAGAAAAGACTCCCTGGGAAATTCTACATTTACTAGATTACTAGAAGTGGTGAGACCCAACCCTGTACGTTGTTAAACATGAGAGTGAATGCATCCTGAACTCACACTCCTCCATTGTCAGTATTTATGGGCAAAATGTATTTATTTATTTATTTATTTATTTGTGGGCAGAGTTGCTCCGGCATCTGTTTCTGTCTCACCGTTTTCGTCCTTTTAAAACAGGCTGACCCGACAGAGAACACGTTTCCACACCCCATCCTCCTCAAGAAGGTCGAGGTCTTAACATGAACGTGTGTGCATTCAAATGAACTTGTCTTTGGAAGCCCCTGTGCATTTGGGCTCTTCACCTGACAAAGCTCTGTGTGACTTCCGAGGCCTGTCTGTGCCACAAATTAATTCCTTGTGCGCCGTCAACTACAGATCAGCAAAAAGCGACGGCGATCAACACGAACAGGGGCATGTCTGTGTAGAGAAACTGGTGAGAAAGCAACTCTTCACAGGCACAAACAGTGTGTGACTGCTGGCAATGTCAAGAGGGCGAAATGTTAAATGGGGTTTACTGTTGTCGTAGCATCCAGCCCCGTTGCGGAGAAAGCTTCACTGCCAACGCGAATCATGTCAGACTTCCAGGGAGCAAAACAAAAAGTGGGGCATCTGAGGAGAAAAGCAACGCACCAGCATTAGTCTCTGAACAGAAACAGCAGGCCGCCTGTAGACACAGCTATGAGCCACGATTCTGCTCAGAAGACTCAGTTGACAATCCCCGTATTGATCAAACATTGCCTCAGTTATTTTGCTGATTTGTCCTGGCCTGGGAAAGGCATTGTCATCATTTTTAGTCTTTGGAGTTTGAGAGTTTCGGGGTGAACTTGTCTTCCTCATTCACCCTGCTTTGTCCACGGGGGACTTCAGGTTGCTCATGTAGTCTGCGGGTTATGATTATCATTCAAATCAGCTCTAATTTTAAAAAGTTGAATCGGCCCTACACAGTCTTCTGCACCCCCCTTCTGCAGGGTTTGAGGAACAGCTCACAAGCCGACGCGTTCATTTCCTTTAGGTGTACCGGAGCATTGAATCATGTCGTACTTTTTGGGTCTCTTAGACGTGGCATTGTGTTGCATTACACAAATAAGATTTCTCTTTTTTGTATTTGAGCATCAATACTTGCAAGGCTGCTACAGAGGGGCTTTAGTTAGCTTGTCATAATTTATCTCATCAGTAACAAGCGGTGATAACTGGATCATAGTTTTTCCGTCAGAGAAGCGGTGTGCGATGGCCTCATAGCTGTCTCTGTTGTAATTTGAAACACATGTCGCTTCACTGCAGCTCATATGATGTCCCAGTTTCACATGGCCTATAACAGCTTTTAGAAATCTAGGCGAGCAGAGCTTCAAAGTAGCCTATCTTGTGTATTTCTGGAAGCACAGCGTGTCACAATATCAGATAAAATTCCATCAACAATGGAAAAGAGGGCCATTGTTTAAGCAGCATAATGTCATCTTTTGTAGCTGGTCTTTGTTTGAATAAATCAAGTAGCAATGAACTGTAGATGGATGTAGCACACACTTAATATTTTGTATGTTGAAGTTTGGGTTTTTCTGCTGGATAATACAGGTACCAAGTACAGGTGGAAAAAGGTGTTGAGTGAGAGTATTTGTTAAGAATGAAAGAAATTAGTTCAAGCACACCCTGTTCAGGTCAGCTTATTGTTGTTTTTCTGTCCTATTGTTCAAATGGGGTACGCCCTTAAGGGTACATCCCTGTCCTGGTTTGTTTCATGTAATGGTAAATATTCCTATATTCAGTTCTCTACGGCCACAGTTTCTCACGGCATTTGGTTTGTACACAACTTAAGGTAAACTAAAGATCTTTCATTGATATTGTTGCTGTGTTCTTTTTTCCCCGTCATGCTATATTTGATGTGGCTTTAGCCCGTGGAAAACTCAGATTTTTGTTTATTTTTTTGCCACATGTTGAAATCGGTAGGCTTATATTGGTTGAAAGTTTGTGTTTGAGAGAGAATGTTAAAAAGTCATGAGGTTTCCTCTTCTTAGTAGACTTTAATCATGCTCAACTCTGGATGTAGTGAACATATGCTGTGAAGTGGACTGTTCGTTGATTGTCTTTTGATCAATATTGTGATGACACAGTACAGTGATGACTTCGGGTTGACTAGTTTGCTGTGCATAACCTGCGCTTTCTTTCTCAAGTAGCATGATTTGGATTTAACAGATGGTTTGCACGTTGTTCCTCTTGTGAGTCTCTTGTGGCTGTGACTCATAAAGCCACAGGTGGTGGTTTTCTCATTAGCAGGAGGTACCTTCTATTACAGCGCTCCATGAGCCATTTGTCTCAATTTATTCCTTTGCTAAGCACCTCGTTTTGTTAACACGCTGATTGGACCTAATGATTTATTTGGTGACACTAGGATAACTAGGGTCTGTGGGGTTATTTTGGCTTTCGGAGGACTTTGTCACATCAAAATGTTTTCCTTATTGGAATGGGAAAAGCGCAGAGGTTTAAGTGTTTACCAGACCAAAGGTTCAGAGCCGACTTCATCCTGACCCGCAGCATCTACAGCTGATTTGTTGTTGTCAATTACATTTTACAACCAACAAACTAATTGGGGTTTTCTAATTGTATGAACTCTGGCCTGCTTTGCTCCACTCGCTTCACCACGATTCATTGCAGGTGGTTTTTCATCAGTAGTGTGGCGTTTGTTCTGCCACCTGTTACTTTCACTTTTTAGGATGCACATTGAGGTGCGCAACCAGAACATGTTGGTCGAAGCTTAAGGGCTGTTGTAAGTCCCACAGTACACATTTAATTTGATTGAACTGGACTTTATTCCCATCATCAAATAGCCTGATTGTGTGAACGCTATTTTTTCAGCACATTTACCGTTGGATTAATTTTCTATTTCTAAACTCCATTCTTTCAGTCTGATTATTGTTGTTGAAATACATTTGTCTCCAGGAAATGCAGAATACGTTGCTTAGAGTTGCTGTTTTCCTGTTGCGTTGAGCTACCTCTTGCTAGCAGGAGCGACATAGCGTGTGCACTGTGGGCAATAGTTTGAAACCAACACATTTTTAGAAATGGAAACATGAAATGTGGGTGGTGTATATGGGTGCCAGTTCTGAACATATTCAAAATGAAATGATATTTCATTTTGAAATATCAGACGGATCTTTCATTAAGATATAGCTGTGTTGTGACGACTGTGTATTTTTCTTCCTGTTGCTTTGGAAAAAAAAACATTGTGTCTGTTTGGAAATGGTTTTTAAAGGCCAAAGAAACCTTGTGACAGGTTCCAAGCCATAATTAAAGATTGTCTCTGAAACCCAGTCTTGAATGTGTCTGAAACATGGAAGTTAAAGATTTTTGTGGCTTGGTTGGTTCACAGGATACTCCCTCTCATTCCGAGACTCTTGACTCAGTGGAGGCACAGCTGAGTCAACTCCCGTGCAGGGGCACGCGGGAGGGATGGGCATGAACCCAAACGGTTGATGACGGATACACACAGCAGGGAGTTAAGTCAGTCATTTTGGGGTGAAATTTTAAGATGAGCTGACACCAAAATGCTGCACATTCCAAACATGTGTATTCATCGGACAAGTAAACAGCCAGCTGTAGCATAGCATCTTGGATGTTTACAGTGCATTGCTGCGTTTGCTCAAGGTTCAGGGGGATTGTGCGTCATGGCTTCCCTTGAACACATTCTCCTTCATCATAAAGCCTGTTGCTGAAACGTTTCCTCACAGTGAAACTGAACGGCTGAGGAACTCACAGGAACATACAGTGGTAATTTTTAACCAGCCGGCTCGGCCCTGTTGAATAAATATTGACTTTACATTGTCCACCTCTGCAGTGTGTGTATGCCTGTTGTAAATGGATACAGGTAAGAGTATTTTGTTCATCCGTTTGGTTTTTCTGAATACATTGAAAAAAGAAATGGTAAAGAGATACTATTCTTTTAGAGGTGGAACAATAAGAAAGATGACAGTTTTGAACAGAAGGTACACAAAAACGGGTAAATATTGGGTGGTGCTGCTTTTGTACATCAGATGCACTGACCTGTGTGTGTGTCTGTGTTATCTGTGTGTAACGCTTATACCAATTGTATGAAGGTGTCTTTCAGGTTGAAAAAAATATGAGAGCACCAACTCTCAATTGTAATACCTTGATCATGTTTACCTAAAATGTTTCTCCACATGAGACATTTTCCTCAGTAATATGTTATATATAATACTCATGTCTGTGTCTGATACTTAGGATGCATAGAAACTCCCTCTATAGAAGTAACAATTCACTGAATTGAAGGAAAAATGGCAGAAATCGTCTTTTTACTGAGTTCACAAAGCTTTCCTTGTTGCTCGCAGCCACCAACTCAAGCAGAGGCATGTTGTTGCTCTGGGCTCTTTTTATCTATTTTTCCTCTTCTGGAATCTTTCAGTGATAAAGATTCTGATTGCATTTGCCAAAACTAAAATGTGCGTTTGCGTTTCAGGCTCAGACAGATTTAAGTCTGTGGTTGTTACAAATTGTCAAAGTGAATTCACTTCACTAGGAATTTTTGCCCCTCCCTTTGTGGCTCCTTTCTTTCTTTTTTTTTTCTTTTTTTAGTTTAGTGAAACAGGAATGAACCCCCGGAAGCCTTTGTGCTGCGATATACAGGAAGTCCAGTAGGTGCTGGCTGCAGGTCAAAACGGCCTAGGAGATAATGAGGAATTTAAAGATGCAAGGTGGTGACAGGGTCAGGGAAATGGTTTTCTGTTTCTCATATGTGAGTGTGATTGGGGATTAGGTGCCTCTTTGAGCTGAAAAAAAAAACAGAAAATCAAACTGTTGACTGACTAAACTTTCTGTGAGGTAGCAGCCATACAGTCAGTGAGTCAGTTGCTCCTGACTGGCTATGAATGGACTGAGCATGGCACGTTTAAATTGCTGTCAGCTTGTCGTTGTTTTTCTTAGGTGGGATCATTTTCTGGTCATGTCATAGCTATGGCCTTGTGTTACCGGACCGCCCCCTCTCCCTTCCTGTCTGCTCCACCAGCCTTTTTGAAAAGGGGAAAGATTTACAGGACGAAGCGCAATTATGGCAATGTTTTTAATCTTCCCGTGATGCAATCTCCCCTCATCACTTTTTCCAGAGAGCACAGCTGCTTTAGCCGCCCCTCCTCCCCCCTCACATGTTTTTCTGCAGACACTATAAGCAGCATAGGGACATGTGAAGATACAGTAAGAGGGGGAGGGAGCATCAAACCGGAGTGTAGATTTCCTCTCCTTGTGTTGAACTGGTGCTGGTGGGTGTGGAGCTCATATACTTTTAAGAAGTGAGTCTTATGATTTGTGTCGAAACCAGGCTGCTGGCCGTGTATAGCTCCTGTGACAATGACTCATACTTAAAGGAAATCTTCTGCTACGTAAGCATTTCCCTGCTTTGTTAGAACGCCGCGCTGAACCACTCTCTGGTCTTTCTAGAGATGCTCATACCTTCGCTCAACACACTCTTTCTCCAGGACTCTGAGAGTTTTCCCAGAGGGACTCTCCCAGTCTCCACTCGCTGTCTCCAGGTAATGACACTGGTGCTGTTTTGCCCTGATTATAGAATTAATGAGGAGGCGCTCGGTGCCTTGTTTGTGCGTAATGTCGCCGCTGATTAATTATTTGTTAACTTTAGGGCACAAAAGAACTATGAGTTTGTTTTATGTCAAACAGTTGGCGGCTGCCGACGTGGCGGGGAAATGCTTCACCGTTAAGCTGCACGCGACAGAAATCGCCAAAGCTGATCAACTTGTGCAACTTCCACCGCCAAGTCACAACGTTCCCAATATGATGCAAATGACAAAAAACACTTTGTTTACATGGGAGTTTGTTCATTGCTGTTCGTTCAGGTCAGTCAGATTATTTCTGAGCAGCAGTCTTTAAGCTGATTCTTTGAGCAAAGGTCGCTGGCACACAGCTGACTCAGTGACAGTTAATCTCCGATCTGTCTCCGTCGTGAACTGTTAGGAGTCTGATGTAAGTGCTATTCGTCCGTCAGGTTCTCTTTATCTGCTGAAGCCTCCCCTTTGCTCTGATCAGGCTGCGCACAGGTACTCAGCTGTTCCGTCATAGAGCTGATGCAATAACCAATGCCCTGCTGGGCTGTTTGTGCACTGTTCATGTTTATTTTTGCACTCGTTCTTTTCACTGCTTTTATGTAACTTTGGAATCATGGGATTATCGGGTCACCAGACCTCGGCGGGAATGGATGTGATTCCAGGTGTTGTTGGAGTTGTAGAAGACTCAGTTTATAGGTTGTTTTTTTCCCCCTTACTTTCTTTTTTTTTTTTTGGCCCCGTTTTGCCGGCCTGAATGAACAGGCCTTTGAGCAGCTGAAATGAGGTGAGATGAGGTACTGGTGTGCAGTTTGTTGTCCTGCCAACTGTCCAACCTGCCAATGTATTTAGCTGCTGTTGGCCTGGGCCAAAGAGGCTGTACTGTGGCAGGACTGCTGGCAGACTGCCCTTTTGACAAGGATGGGTCTGACTCACTGCTCGGCTCCGACCTTCACTCTGATTTATGAGTTCCTCCTTGCAGTCCATTTCCCTCCTATCAGTAACTAGCTATCCAATATAAATCGGAGCTGGTCTCCTGCTTCACACCTTCCCTCCCCCAGACAAAAAAACACACCAGCCCCGAATTCACTACTGACATCGCAGGGTGTAAACAAGCGTGATATGTAGCACACGTGTGCCTTTCCTCCTTTTGCTCGACTGACCTGAGGTCTGGTTGAGAGTTCAGTCCGCAGAAACAAAGTGGAGTTAAAGCTAAATCAATAGCAGAGCTGACTGGTTGCTGCTATCCTATATTGTTGGGACTTCTCTCAGATATTTCTGTTTGATCTTTAGTGAGAAATGAAATGATGGGAATTGCTGGGCCTCTGTAAATAACTTCAGTTAGGGTCTGACCTGCACTGTGAAATGACTTGTTGTTGTGATTTGGTGCTATACAGATACAATTGAATTGAATTGAAATTGTTCTCCCATTCCAAACATGTTGTTGCTTTTCATCCCGCTCTCCTCCGTGTGTAAGGGGCTGTGCGATAACTGTGTTCTAAACCTTAAACCCTTTCATACACGTAATTCAAAACCGCACTTACATAATCAGAATGTAACTTACCCACCAATGATGTGAAAATGAACTTTACTCTTTGCATGCATCGTGAATCGTACATTTCACATGACCCCAGCAAAAAGAAATGTGAGGGTGAGCCGTCATTAGTTGGTCAGGTAGCTCTACACTTTAGTCCACTCTGGTCTGAAGCTGCCCCTCTTTCATGCGTGGAATCTGAATTCTAACATTTGGATTGTGTGTCTACGCTGGAAGTAGATGTGTATTCTTAATTTTTTGTGATTGTTGTCTTTCCTGGAACAGGACGGCCGCGTGCTGAGGAAGCTGATGAAGTGAGGAAGGCCTCTCAGATCACCTAACTGTGAGAGAGACGCTGCTGCTCCTCTTATTCTTCTTCACATCGAGGAGTCTGGGCTCTTTCTCCATGCAAGACGACACGCCATGTGCCAAAAGTGGAGACCTCTCACCGCTGCCCCATAGACAGTCGCTCCTCCCGTGAACTTTGCCCTTTAGTCGGAGGCTGCTCCTCATCCTCTGCACCGCCAACCGGCCAAGATGAAGAAAGTGGCGGCATGGTCGACTGAGGATGTTTCTAACTGGCTGGGCAAAGAGGGGATGCCAGAGTACATAGATGTTCTCCATCAGGCAGACGGTCCGGCTCTGCTCGGGCTCACCGAGGCACATTTCCAGAAGCCCCCCCTCTCGCTGGTCTCGTCTGATGGTGGTCAGCAGCTGCTGGAGCGTCTGGAGACGCTACGAATTGAGAACCACATCGAGGCTCACAAAAACGGTCACACAAACGGACACATTGGTGGGATACCCAATGGAACGAGTAAGCCTCAGAGGAATGGCATGTTGGGGAGGAAGGAATTCAAGATGGAGAGGATTCATATTCCTATGCCAACTATTGAAGCCGTGCGTTCCCCATTCCCTACAGAGTGGTGGAAAACGGGCATAGCATTCACCTACGCAGTGGTCTGCTTTGTCACCACCACTGTTATCATTTCAGTGGTCCACGAAAGAGTTCCACCAAAGGAGCACACCCCACCTCTGCCCGATAAGTTCTTTGACCTGTTTGACAGGGTGGAGTGGGCCTTCTCCATCTGTGAGATCAACGGCCTGCTGCTGGTGGGACTCTGGTTGGTCCAGTGGATTTTACTCAAGCACAGGTAAAGTCAAAATATGTCGACAAGGTGTGGTGGTGGTTCAGTTTTGGATCAAAATATGATTTTCCTTTTTTGTTCTGGTTTTCCTCTTCAGGTCAATTATTGGGAGAAGGTTCTTTTTCATTGTCGGAACTTTGTATCTCTACCGCTGTATTACAATGTACATTACTACTCTTCCTGTGCCTGGGATGCACTTTAAATGCTCTCCAAAGGTAAATCAAACCCCACCTCATACCTTTGGCTATTTTATGAAAACATATTTCCTATTTAAAGCCATGTAACGTGCATTTCTCTACATCTAAATATGCTTACAGCCTTTCAAGTGATCAAATTGGATAATTTTACTTTGACTGATTACACATTTGTGTCTTCAGAGGTTCACTTTGGAATTTAACGTTATGTTATATCGCTTATTGCCTCTGTAATTGATTTTAATCTGAGAACGCACTTGTATGGCAAAGTTAGTCATTTTGACAAAAGAAATATAATTGAAAATAGAAAATGGGAAAGTAAAACTTTACATCTGACATGTTTCACTCATGTTCTGTTTTAATTACTCTTGTAACATAATGTACTTTTTTGTTTGTTTTTCAGCTTCTCGGAAACTGGGAGGCACAGATGAGGAGAATAATGAAAATGATCGCTGGTGGAGGCTTATCTATCACAGGATCCCACACCATGTGTGGAGATTATCTGTATAGTGGCCACACTGTCATGTTAACACTCACATACCTCTTCATCAAAGAGTGTAAGTTGCATTGTGTCTATCTAATAGTTACAGAATAAACACAGAGGACGTTTGAACTTTTTGTCGCATCATATCCACAGTTCCCACCTTAGTGTCCCCTTGTGTTTTATAAAATTAACTATAAAATTAAACGTGTACAGTTTCTGTTTGTGGCTCTTGAGGTTTCCGCATCTCAACAATAACAGTGCGGGTTTGCTGAGTAGCTTATCAGAGGATGTAGGTGCACAAATGGAGAAGAGGTCTTGCACAATCTTTACATCTCTTGCCACACTGGTTTCAGCATTTGAAGACGTAGCAGTTTTAAGAACTACACTTTCTTTTTGGCAATTTCTTCTCATCATTCACTTCACACCAAGTGGGCTTATGTGTCAAAAGTTACAACATTTGAGCTTGTTTGTCAGATGTTGTAACTTTCAGTGTTTCTTCCTCTAAATTGAAAATCTGTCTGTTGTTCCATAATTCATCTGCCTCAGCACTCAGTACCTGTTTGCTCAGCAAACCGGGTTGATACGAACGTGACACCTGGTGGTGAAAAAGGGAAACACTCTGAGTCGCATTGCTACTCAAGCAATGCTTGTGCTCAGTGAACTGTATTTACTTCACAATCTCTCAGGCCCATGTGGCTCATTTGGCCTAAAGTCATGCATCTGTAATGGCTGATAAACAACACAAAGTAGAATTGTGTATTTCAGGAAAGCGTTTTTTTCCTGGAGAATTCCTCATAGAATGGGTTTGATTTGTGTCCCGTTTTTTCCTGATTCTCAGATTCTCCAAAGCGCTTCTGGTGGTACCACTGGATCTGCTGGAGCTTGAGTGCGGTTGGGATTTTCTGTATCCTTCTGGCCCATGATCACTACACCGTGGACGTGGTTGTGGCGTACTTTATCACAACTCGTCTGTTTTGGTGGTACCACACTATGGCAAACCAGCAGGTGAGTTCACCCATTTTAAATGAACCAGATGAACTATTATAACCCGTTTGACCGAAGTTAAACCAGCACTTCATCAGTGATATTGGATTTATTTTGTTGCTTGTTCTCTGTTAGCTAAAACAGTTACAGAGCCAAAGTGTACGTCTTTGTTGGTAGTCTGAAAAAAAAAAAAGGTATATCCTGAAATAATTTGTGGAAAAAAAGCTCTGAAACACAACGTTAAAAAATGAAAAAATACAAAAAACAAGTACTAAACGTGGCCGAAGACACTGGCTGATTAAGTTTGTGTTCTTGTGTTTCAGTCGCTAAAAGAGACGTCTCAGAGCAACCCATTCTCCCGAGTGTGGTGGTACAGACTGTTTCAGTACTTTGAGGAGAACGTGAACGGCACAGTCCCTCGAAACTATCAGCTGCCGGTTTCGTGGCGAGCTCTGCAGTGGCACCGTGCGGTGAAGTACAGCCGACTGGACATCCAGTGACCCGCGTCAGCTCGGCGCACGCGAGGACTACCACTTAAACAAGTGCTTTTTATTCTCTGAATATGGCACTGTATGATGTAGCGCTGTTCCTTCACCTCTGCTAACAGACACATGTCCAAATGGGGAGCACTGTGACCCATCCAGATTTTTTCCTTTTTTTCATCCTTCGCCTCTTCTGGTAATATTTATCAACACAGAGCACTAATTTATTTCTCTTCCTTCCTCAGAGGTCACATGCATTTTTTTCTTTAGAAACAAGTCTGTAAATCTTTTCAACACGCTTCTAAGCTTGAAGTTCGTGGTCAAAAGGCTTAACTCTTTTAGTACAGAAGTATTATTCATGTTTTTTTTAGTGCAATTGGGGTCAATCAGATGCTTATTCCAGAACCAAAATGCCATAATTATTTCTTTTGCTTTTTTTTTTAATAGCAACTTCATTTTTGTAATTGTTCTTGCTAAAATGAGTGAAAGGTGCAAAAAAATAATAATATTTTTTCTAAATATTTGAAACTTTATTTTTCAAAAAGCAAATGATGTCAGACAGAAGATTTTTAGATTTTTATCTTTTTCAAGATGGATAATTGAAAGCATAAGAAAATAATGTGGTGTAACATTATTCCAGTGCCTTTCTTAGCTTGATTGTAAGTACTACATGTCTCGTGTGTCTCTGCTGCGGTACGACCTCGTGCTGCGACACGGTCACGGTCTCACTCCAGTGAATGTACAAAACGACTACGCCAGCCTTACCAGATGATCGGTCTTCCCCAAACAGAGGTGCAGTGAGTGAATTGGTCTGTTTGTTAACGGATGCTTTACGATTGTTTCCGCTTACTCGGTTAATGCTGTCCTAACAGAAAGGAATGACTGTTAACTGTACTTTTTTAAGTCTTTCGTTTTTACCTGTCAATCATTAACCCACACCAGCCGCCTTTGTAACCACATCACTGAGGCGCTTTCGGGTTGATACCTTAAGCAAGCATAGTTTTCTGAAAGTGGTGCTGCATAATTGGAGGCGGATAAGAAACACTTCAGCATTGCTTTGGGCTTTTATAAGCCCTTCTTTTACTCCCATCATGAATTCTCTTTTTAAAGTTCCATATGAAGCTCATTAGTGTCTCTTTTTGTCAGGTTTTTGGTGATGAGCTTACAGGACGTGTTAAAGGTGATAAAACAGGAGCTCCGGGGGAGTTTCCGACTATATTGGTGTTCAATTTATGCTTGCCTCGTCTTTTTCTTCTTAAGCTGCTGTTTTGCAGTTGGATGACAAATGAATTTTTAAGAGCAACTCTAAAACTCATTCAGCACAGAGCTTTGGGAACAGGAGGAATATTTGGACCCTGGAGCTGGTGATTATTTTGGCCATAGATGTGCAAAGATCCTTTTTCCATGAATGTGAAACTGCATCCATATTAATCCTAATAATGTATTTGTTGATTTGTATTGCTTTTGTTTTTCCATGTGTAACTGACTGAACTGTAAAGAGTATTATGCTAGATTATGTATAGGGGAAGGGTTGTTATTTTAAACTTTCATTTAAAATTGAATTCAGAAGCTGTGATAAAGTGCACAAATATATAGATTAGGCAACTTTCAAATAATCAGCAGCAAGCAGGTTGAAGGTGTGAAAATAATGTAGTTTTCACAGTGAATTAATTGAGCTGTTAAGTTGATTTTCAATGCCAATCAGAGTCTTGATGTTTCAGAAAAGCCTTGCCGTTCTTTCTGGAGCATTGTCCAATCATTTCACTTTACTGGAGAAGATTCTCTCAGCTTTGAAGAGCACAGCGGGTTCCTCATTCATGGCTGCATTTCAAATTTTGCCTGAGGGCAAGGATAAGGATGAAGAATTTAGTTTGCCAATTATGTTTTTTGTTTTTTCGTTTTGTACGCGTGTGTTTGTGTCTCTGAGAAATGAAAGTCAGTTTAGTTCCTTTCAGTAAACTTGTCATTCACTTTGTCATTTTTGTGTGTAAACCAGATGTAAGTTAGATATGCTAAACCCTTCTATTTGGGATGTTTTTGAATAAACCATTTTACTATGATGTATTTTATTTCCTGGGATGTGGTTTCTTTGTCGTACACGGTCTTTTTGAACATGTGGGTTTCATATTGTGTCAACTCACTGTGCCAAAAGATGACATCATTGCAGACCCACCAGCAGCCAGCAGAGGGACACATTGAATCACACACACACTCAGCAGTAGCCACATATTGAGTGCTCAAAATGTTTTCTCCTCCATTCTACATTTTTGCACATCGGTTAGTCTAACAGTATTATGTCCTTTGTTTTCTCTTTCTCGGCTACTTATCCAAAGAGCAAATATTGCTCTTAGAATCATGACCTCTTTGTCACTACACAGCCAAAGTCACAACAGAGGGCCTTCACCATTTGAAGTCTCACACATATCTGCTTTGTGGTTAGGGAGCAACAGTTTGTAAGACAGTGATAAGTGAACTGTTACAGTTAAGCACTTTAAGCTCTGTCTCTTTAGAGAAGTGGCTGACTCTCTCAGTCCTCTGTGTGTTGCTGTGTTCACCAGCTTATTGCCATCTCTATCTGTTTGCAGTTTAATGTTGACTAGGAAACACAATGCAGATTTTTGGAATGTTCCATTTGGAAGGTAAAAATGTTTGATTTTACAGCGAACCGGCGCACCGAAGCTGTCGATCAAGGGTAAGTGAAACGGGATACCCAAAAAGTTAGACTAAAAACCCTATTTTTCAACGCTCTGACACATCAGATGTTTCTAAAATTTGTTGTTGGAATGAATGCCTAAAAGCACCATTGAAATATTCAGCACCTTCAGATGCTGTGAGAGCGCTTTTTAGCAGAAATAAACGGTGTGAAATGTGGCTGCTTACTGACTGATTCCCAGCTGATGTAAAACACAAAGATTTGAAGAGGCTTTTGTTGATAAAAGGCGTGAATAAAAACAAATGACAATTCTAGGTGCCCCTTTCTTCTGATTCAACCCAGTTACAACAACATTTCCCCAAACTTGAGGTACTTGTACGATTCCTTTTCATTAAATCTGCACACAAATATTATTTCACTGGGCATCACATCTTAAAAAATTAGGTGGAAGAAAGCATTGCACATCTGCACTTTCTCAGTAAGTCCCCGTTCCTATTTTGGAAATGAGCATACATGAGAATAAAACCTCCCACACAAATATACACAAAACACTAAGTCTTTCTCAACTTTGTCAGAGAAGTCGTAAAAGAAGTAAACTTTTAAAAAATTCACCCAGTTTCAATTGAGCAACGCAGGAATGTTACGAGGCTCTCTTTGAACTCTATATAAACACGACCGAAGAATTTCGTTGCGCAGATTATCAAAGTAGTGGCTCCATGCTGGTGGATCTCTGCAGATTCTGGCCACATTCGGCCCCAGGGGGGTCCCAGAGACCCAAATAAAACTAATTAGGTCACGACCTCAGCTGGTGATAAACTTTGGCCGGAGGGTCTGTACACAGAGTTCTGCAGATGCCTGCCAGGAGTTCACAAGGTCCTCATAATTCCTCAGCTTGAAGCGGGCACATATTTATTTTGAACCGAGCTGGCTCCTCGGTCCACTGGAGACTTTTCCAGCACCCCAGAAAAAGCTGGGCTGGCCAGCCAAGCCCGACTCCCACACACTACCACTGTACACACTGAAAAAGGGAGGGGGAGGAGAGATGCTGCTCTGTAAACATCGTATAGTTCCGGCTGACTTCATTATGTGGGGCAGAGGGATGCTCTCAAGATTGCTGAAAGCCTCTGACAAATATGATGCAATAATGCAGGCGTGTGTGGGAGTCATGAGTGTTAAAGATTTGTGTGTGGTGCCACCTTTTGATATCAGTAGATTGGTAGAATTCAAATAATGCCTTTTCTTTGAACATCATTTCATAAAATGAGTTGATTGATTGCATGTGAAGAAGAAGCCTCTGCTTTGGCACGCTCACAGCAGCAGACTGCTCTCCAATCTGGACACTCTACCCTCCGTCCATGACTAAAGAAAGACTCGGCCGACTGTTGTTCGGTATATGAACATTCATTTTTCATGACTGTGTGTTAATACTTCTTTGCCGTGGAGTAACCTACTCATGAGGCCACGCAGCCGAGAGCAGCGACTGTCTGATTCATGGCTTCACGAGCAAATTCTCTTCTATTCTAAGCAGTGCTGTGGTCTTTCCCCATGATACCATACTTAGTCTGTAAGGATCAGGTTGTTGGAGTGCAAATGGAGTTTTGCCTATTAATGGATGGCTCGGAAAGTGGGTGGTATGAGAAAGAAGGATTTTGGTAATAAAACTGCCAAAATGTGTAGATAAATGTCCTTCCCCCTTGGACTCGCTGTCACTAGTGATGGCCGTTGTAAAGATACACACGTATTTATGTACTTGGTTACGACTGATTTTTAGATCAAATAAAAAATTCCTCCCCAGATACGTGCTGTATGTGTTTTTATCTGGGTATATCAGAGCTTATGCTAAGCACACTCTGAGGCTCTCACTCTATTGGACCCTCTTTTTTCAGGTTTCCTCCAAAAGGTCGAAGAATCAAAGACCTCCAAGCTCAGAGTTAATGTGACTGTTGTTGCTGCTATTGAAGCCAATCACAGCTGTAATAACGATGGTTATTTTTGATCTCACACATTATTATCAGAGCTCCTGAGGTGTAATGATATTCTCTCCATCGTCAGGCTTTCACTGCGTCTCCAGTGGCCATGAAATTATGAGGTTCTTAAAGAGCTGGCTGCACCCCTCCCAACCTCCCGTGCCAACCACTGAAGTTTATCCTCACTTTGAAACCCTATTCATCCTGTCATGCTCTGTCAGTTGTGCCAGCACGCTCTGAAGCTTGGAACTGTTGCAGTTTCTCTCCAGCTTCCAATGGAGAGATGACTCACTGACTGGCAGCTGTCACAGCCAATATGACCAGGAGGGAGATTTTCAGAGGTTGGGGAGGGTCCCCTGCAGACACGCACAGAAGGCCTGAGGAGGGATGCCCGACTCCAGCTGGGGTCTCCAGTTAAGCTGGAACACGCAGAACCCCCTTCTACTATCGGTAATCCTGAACTGGCCGAGCTGGAATCGTCTCTAGAGGATTACACACCGTCTGATGCAACATGTTAGAAGTCAGCTCACGCCAGCTGAGGGGATACTCTTTGCGAGTGATGAAGACAGTTTCCGTGCCATCTGTCGACAGTTCTCCACGACCGCTGCCGGCAGAATAATCCGAACAAACATCACGGTTGTCTAGCTATTTTACCTGGAATCCTCAGTTGTGATGGATTCTTTTTTTTTTTTAATCTGACACTTTGCCTCCAGACCTGTAATGGACTGCTGACTTGTCTGGGGTATCTGCCTCTCACCCGGTGACAGCTGGGATAGGCTCCAACCCTCTTGTGACCTCAGTGGATGGACTTTGCTCCCAGGCTGATGAGCCACGCTGTGGAGACAGCTCATATCACACACATGCTTGTCTCAACAAATTGTAAAAAGAGCTCTATCAGGAGGGTATCACTTGTATTATTTGGTACTTTTGTTAGATTTGTCTAGAATAAACTATTTCCATACGGCCCATACTTGAAAAAGGATCTTTAAATTCTTAATTCTTTAAGTTAATGAATTATTTTTTCATCTGCAACTAGTCTGGAAATCCTGTGACAGTTCTGTACAACTAAATGGTGTTTGCTGGAGAGGACCTTTCATCAAATGACATTTTGATCTGCTTTTCATGATTTTACGTAGCTGACCTTCATCCCACATTCAGGCCTGTAAACTATTATATGAGTTGATATATAGTATTGACAAACTGAAGAGGCCGTGAGCTGCAATATTTGACCAAATATTATATAACGTGTTTTGTTTTAACCCCAATAACAGGAAAGCCA
Organism: Menidia menidia; assembly: GCA_907169785.1. Classification (NCBI taxonomy): domain Eukaryota; kingdom Metazoa; phylum Chordata; class Actinopteri; order Atheriniformes; family Atherinopsidae; genus Menidia; species Menidia menidia. The sequence goes on from CAJRST010039999.1 coordinate 8,070,463, forward strand.
AAACAAAGGCAACAGTCCCACTTAAAGCTCCATTTAATTTGGATGATGGACAGGAACAGAGACAAACAAATGCACCTGCAATCAGTGACTTCTCGGAATTATATTAGATCATTCCTTGAAGGCAGGATCCAAATGACTATCTTCACTTACTTTAGGCTGTGCCACTGACCATATATGTGCCATTTTTGTAATTGTTTTTACTGTTATTTGGAGGATTTTCCACTCTATATTGATTCCTGAGGGAATAGAAAACATTATGTAAAAAAAACATGTGAATTATTTTTTTCAGTATTATGTTTTGATGTCTAATCCACCCAAAATCCACTGTCTGAATTCCATTACCTGTTTCTGCTTAATGCACCGGCTGTGTGTCTGTGACAAAGAGGCCTTAAGTCCTCAACTGACGTAATTGCTTTAATTATAAAACAAAATTGCCTCGTCCACCATGAAAACAATCGCTAAAAAACAATCATTAAATGACAAACGTTTTTAGTTCAGACTTTGAATAGCCCATCAGCAGGGATCAGTCAGCCTAAATCAGTTGAAAATGTAGCAGAAACCTGCACTGTCATCTGAATGCGGGCCTATCTCTTCCTATTTTCTCCTTCTTTGATGATTCTCTGTGGGTTTGGAGATGCTCTCATGATGACTCTTTGCTACCGCTGTGTTGTGATGTTTTGAGCCCAGCTGTCTTCCTCACTATTTCACAGGGTTCCCTTTCAAACACCCAAAGCCTCAAAAATCCACAAAGGGGGAGAACTTCCTTTGAACTGAGGTGGCATTATGACTTTTCAGCTTTGACGTGGCATTTGGGCTGCGCACAGGTAAACGCGGAAATGTCAGCGATGGGTACAAAGCGTTGTTTCGCTGTGTGGCTGTTGATTTTCTTTCTTCGGTAAGCCTAAAAGGATCGGACGAAAGCACGACAAAACGTGGAGAGTACAACTGTGAGGCGGTCAGAGCAGGAAAGTGTCTATCTTTCAAGTTGGCTCATTCAACAGGTCTGACTTACGTCCAGATTAACGGCACCACAGGATCAGAGAGCGAGACCCATCCAGCCAACCTTAAGCTGTTTAAGCTGTCTTTCAAAGCCAGTTCAGCCACTGGTCCACCTTCTCTGTGCTCTTTCCACATTTCACTTTTTGAACATGATGCCTATTTCTCTCTGCTGGATAGCTTTTAACTTCTGTTAAGTGGAAAAGGCCTGCACAAGTACATGAGTACTTCATAGAACTCAGCCGAACAAAAGAATGCGGGACTTATTTTATGACTTTGTTAAAGTATAAAAAACAATGACAGACTGCGGCTTGCGTCCGTACGAGATGTTGAGTCGCGCTGTTTGTCTTGATGATCTTACGCAGAGTCGCGGTGTTGCCATAACAGAGGTCTGCTCAGCTGAATTACTGCCGCATGTGAAAATGAAGAGCGATTACACCTGGCACATGGAGACTTGGAGGGTTTCCCAGCTGCGATGCCTGACTTCCAACCAGATATCTCCTGGCGCTCTTTCAGGCTGAGTCACTGTCTCGTGTTTCCCACCCTTCCACTGGTAAACAGTTGTACGAGAGTACAGTCAGAGTTTTACTGCACTTTCGCTGTTTCTGATGCAAGGTGAAGTTGCCGCACCATCTTATGTAATAAGTATTTTTTACAGTAGCATATAATCATCTACAAAGGAGAGAACGGCCCCCTGTTTCTCTTGAAATGTCTCACACTTCCACTTCAGTAGAGAGATAACCAATCAGCTTGCTCTTATTACGTTAGTGGGGAGTTGTCAGTAAAGGCCCGTCCAGCTATTCTGAGTGAGCTTCTCTGGCGCCATGTTCCATCTATTGGGTATTATTCTCCAAGAGGGCATGGTTGGCCCACCAGGCAACCGGAACGCTGCGCAAATGAGCAACAAACTCAAGAGGAGCAGCAGTTAAGATCTGTCTGTCCAGGCTTTGATATGCAAATACACAAATTACCTGAGCACATAATCAAGACTGAGGTAGCTCCTTCTCGCCACGGGATGGTTTCTTAAATCAAACATCAAAGCAAGAAAAGTAAATTAATCATTCTTTTCTTTTTATCGGCCCCTCGATCTTTTCAGAACTTAAGAGAACACTCGAGCTCTCAATAGCCACCGCGCACTGACTTATCTGAGCAAGACAACAACACGAACAACACAAAGCACCGGGGAGACGCAAAAGCTTTCCTGATGGGTTTCGCAACAAAGAGTGGATGTGAGTGAGAAACAGAGAGTGGGCACATTTCCCACACGGGCTCAGAAGTGACAGCTGAAGACAAGACACCGAGCCCTCCCCCCCCATGGTTAACACTCACGCAGCCATGGGCAAAAGTCAGTCAAACACATCTGCCTCTCATTTGAAGCTTGATTTGTCTTCTTCATGCCCAACATGTCTGGGACTCTGAGCTATAAGTCTTTAATGGAGCAGGATCTCTGTTACAGTCATTCTTATTATTGGCAGTATTTGGATGTTCAATGACTATTCTCTTTGGCCCAGTTGTTTCTTAGGTATTTCTCTTTTCACTTGCAGGTCATGTAAACGCTTTCAAGCACAGTTTTTTTATGGCAGCTTCCAGTTCAGGGTGACGGTAAACGGTTTCACATTGAGCCGTGTGGGGGTTGTTAAACCTGTGCAGTCTGCTGACATGCTGCAGGTGGGGGCCTGTTGAATGTCCAGCTGAGCCAGGAATGCAGGGGCCCTTTGGGTGCAAAGTGGCTTTTGAGTCAGCCATGCAGGAAGGACGGGGTCGTCCTCCAGTGGCGCTGCCAGCCAATCCCGGCTCGGATGTCAAATACTTAGCCTCAGACGTGCCTGGTGTGAGGCAAAAACATTGTAAAGCCAGGTTTCTGCTCGGGGGTCCCGATAGCCTGGGAGGTTAGCTGAGTGACAGGATGAGGAGCAACATAACGACAACATGCGAGGCTACACCACCTCGGGCCCTGGAGGTCCGCCACTGTTTTACTGCTCCCCGCGCTGCCCGCCGCGTCTATCTTTAGATGCTTTTATGAGCACTGTGAAGTAAGAGGTACTCTAGTCAAATCTGGCTCCAGACACTTGAAGCAGCCGTCATCAAGACTTCCCGTTATCTTCTTCCTTTTGGCTGTGTCAAGCTGGCTTTTACTTTGTAAAGAAGTCTACAGACATAGGCATGTGCCAGAGGAATTTAGGGTCCTCAGGGCCCAGTGTCTTAACACGTCCACAGGTCAGAGGGGAATACAAGCACAATGTAAGTATACATGCTTAGGTTCTGTTCATTAGGTACAAATATCATGTTTCTATTTAATTAATCAAATCTTAAACGAATTTCTTGAAAAATAAATTGAAAACAAATTAATCAACGTTCATTTCATGCTTCAATTTTTTGGGTTAATTTTTTCCTCAAAATGAGATCGCCTTTTCTCATCTTTTGTTTTTTTTCTAGTTGTTCAAGTGCAACTGTGAATGCTTTTATTCACAATGCGCTGACACACTGACTAAGCACAGATTTAGTACAAATGGAAAAAAAACAATGATAAAAACATACAAATCGTTTTGGAAAGCCTGTTTCATCATCCACAACAGTTTATGTGTTTCATACACGGTAAGAATAAATTAAATAGCCCACCACACTTGGGGATGTCACATGTATTTAAGCTAAGTCTTTTATCTAATTTGCTCCTCAAGTGTGGTCCTGTAAAAGTACTTCCTCATCTGTGATCGCATCGGTGATGCAATGTTCTTATAGTTTGAGGAGTCGTCTGTTATTGACACAGGGTCAGGGCACGTTTGGAATACTAGATATTCCGAGAATGCATACGCATTTCTCAGACAGCTTTGATGTGACACAGGAACATTTCCACAGGAACCTCCTGAAGCAGTCAAAGCCTTTTATCTCACTCAGGACGTGTGATGTTTCACTTTCTGACGTTGCCATCAGCCAGGATCTTGGCACACCTTCTGTTCACATATATGGTACACGGGTCACTGGAGGAATATTTCATGTGACTCCAAGCTGTTTGGAAAGCTGCTTTTTGTGGCACTATAGGGCCCTGATGCTTTCCTTTCTTACTTTTCTCCTTTCTTGCGCAGTAATAATCGAATCAATCTAGAAATTGTATCATTATCTATTTAACATACAGTTTTTTTAAAACTCAGTAAAAAATCAGCTACCTGAAAAAGAAAACATCAAACTGATTTATTCATGAACCTTTGTTTCCTTCAGGAGTCAGCTATTTTAGGAATTGTTCTGATTTGTCGCCGCTCTAAACTTTGTCTTTTGTAACTGAGCTTTTTGCTGATTTTCTATGTTATAAAGCCTTAAAAGTTGTCCTAAACTTTCGAATAAAGCAAAGTTTTTTTACGAAACAATCAAATACTGAAAATTACCATGATGAAAACTAAAAAGGCTTGTTGCAAGAAGGATTTAAGTGCCATGAGTTAGTTTAAATTTTGTTAGTTTAAAAATTGTGTCATACATTTATGTAATGTATTATTGTTTTGTTGTTGAATCCACTGTATTCTTTGATGTGCTTTACGAATAAATTTGAGGATGAATGGATGTTCACAGTATTTCTTGTTTGTTCACTTTTCACCTAATTTCGATCTCAGTTGAAGCGATCATCATTTTGGGGTCTATTAAATTTAATTACACATCTCTCAGCTCATCTTCCTACCAGGTGTAAACTGAAACAAATGAATATATTTTGTTTTAAATTATAACCCTAGCACATTAATTGATAACTAGCTGAACGATTCAGCCAGAAAATGACGTTTAAAATCCCTTCTACTCTTGGCCTTACATCTGAGTGACAGATCTGCAGTGTTGGCAGAAGAATTCTCAGCTCAGATTTTTCTTTCTCTTTCAAATTCTTCTTCTTAACCAGTGTGGAGCTAAGACAATGCTCTAATTGACACCGTAGGATGATCTCACAGAGTCTTTTCCCCCAGATACCCGTAAAAAAAGACTGAGATGCTTTGGCCTAGCACCTTATATAAATTCCCCATAATTTCTAGAGGAAAGTGCTCTCTCTTGAAGTAGGTTCCATTAAACACATTCCTGGCCAACAGCCTGATAATGGCATACTTGTTGGGCCCGGCTCTCCTGTAGCTCATCACTCAGGTGTGTTTACAAGTTATCAGACACCCTGGAAATACGCTACTACAGCAACAGTTCCAACAAAAAGTCCTGGGCCCTTTGAATGTGTTGCAGGTGAGAATCTTTTTGTCAGGGAGGTGGGTGTTGACGGGAGGACTCAGTCGCGGAGTGAGGGAAAACAAGGTTTATTTTAACAAAAACAGGGAGAATGTCCAGACAAAGTACAAAACAAAGCTGTGGCAAACTGTGGGCAAAGTAACAAAGCAATGAGCAAACAATACTGTGGCAAAAACTATGACTTGACAAAGTAACAAAATAAAGATAAACAAGACTATGACAAAACGTGACTATGACTGTGGCAGAACTGTGACGAAACAAACCTGGCGTGGGGGTGACGACGGACGAAAGGACAAGAGACAAGGCAAGAAGACAAGAACGACCCCGCACCAGACAAGGGGAAACGAGGACTATTTAAACACATGAGGGAGGGAAACCCCAGGTGTACACAATAGGTAATCAAGACAAGACATTCCCCCAGACGTGACACTTTTCAAACGAGTCCAGACAAAGACGTTGGGAGATGGGCAGAGAGAGGTGGAGAATGAGACGGTGTTATCTGTGTCTGCACGTGAAATGGGATGTCAGAGGGGTTGTTTCATTACACACTGCAGATTCCACTTCTCTCATCGTTTTAGCTTGATGCTTTAGAGCAGCAGCTGTGGGAGGGAGACAGAGCCATTTTCTGTGACGTGTCTCTTTTAACCCACTGGAAACTAAGCAACCAGTTACTAGAATCCCATTCAGAAAACACAGAAATGTTGCTGGTGGTTTGTTCATGTAAGAATACCGCTTAGCCGAAGGGTCTAAGTTGTAGTCGCACGCTGTTTGGGACAGGTGGCTTCCCTTAGTCCTGAGAAATACTGAATGAGCAAAGAATCATCCTGTTTCACAAGCGTGAGCAGAGTAAGACCGCCTTCAATTTCTACATGAAGTGTAGATTTAGTTAGGTGTCATCTAAAGAGGATTTGACACGCAGAAAAATAACACGCGGTCAATAGCTGTGTGACACTTTTAAGTCCTCTGCTGTTCACATGAGTCTGCATTCAGTGCCTTTCTTGTGCCTTTCAAATTTCGTTGATATAAAGACAAAGTGAATCACCTCCAGCGGTGGCACAAATGTATCAAGGGAGGAGAAGAGGAGAGGTGCCGTGCACATCTTATGATGTAAGCAGCCTGAGCTCGCTAAGGCATATTTGAGGGATCGGTCAGAGTCACTAAAAGCTTTATCAAACAGGTGAAATTTGAATGGATTCCCCAAGAGAGGAAAAATATTATCCTTTGCCTTCTATTTTGCTTTTCAAAAGCTGTCTGTGAGCAAAGTAAACATTCACAAATGTAGCTCCAGAGAGTAATGTGTTTCCACTTTTCATCAAATAGTCACCCACCGTCAGCTGCTTCACATCGAATGAACCAGTGTATATAGGTAAATTTCCATATATATCCAGGTAATAAGAAGATTAAGTTAACAAGCATTAAATACAAGATAGTTTACTTAAATATGTCGAAAAATCTTCATCATGGCTGGATTGAAACTAAGCCGCTGATCATGCATCACATTAAAGACATCCTTGTTCTGGATTAGTGGCTTCCAAGCTAATCATCAACCCTCCTCCAAATGGCTAAATGAATAAACGGTGCTGGACCCACAAAGAAATCATCCTGCTTAAATACATTTCTTTGAAAGATACATTGTACAACAAAAATACAGATTCGTGTTCATTGGCGTAAATAATATATCTTATCCCTAATAATGCTTTACCTCTAATATATAAAACTGTTAATTTTTTTTACAGGGAGCGTGCAGACACTTAACAGTGAGGAATTCATAAAGACAATAACTTTATATAAAAAAAACAAATAACAAATATAAAGCAACAAACTTAACTTGAATAAACCAAAATACTACAGAGAAATCTAAACCAGAAACATGAACGAGGAAGAAAAATGGTGAGATGTAACCTGTAAGGAATGCGAACTGGACTGACAGCTGACTGAGGATCAGACAAAGAGTGTGCATCATGAAAAGCCCAAATAACCCAACATCCCTATATGTATACATGTATGTGTGTATAACTTCTTTTACCAACAATGAAACATGGTCAAAAGTCTACAACAAGTGATTTAACCTCACTGCTAAATGTCTTTGTCTGTGAGTTACTTCAACTACTGAGTGTCAAGTCCAGGTAAACATTTGCACAGCTTGTGATTGAAAGCTTGTCTTGGCACACAAAACACAAAGAATGACCAACTGCCCAGCACAATGGCTTTTTTTGACCAATGGTCCAACAAATCAGGTAAGACGGGCCTTTCAGGTAGGCCCCTTCAAGGGCCGACGATGGAAACGGACCATCTCAGAAATAGGGTGAGAAAAGGTCTTGCAAAATGTCCAGTGAAAGATTTTTGTGAATTTTTACATTTTGTTTACTTTTCTGCAAAACCCAATAGGAAGGGTGCAGTTCGCTCTGTCTTTTCGGCTGCCAGCTTTCTGAGGGTTAATGTGAGAACTCGTTGACATTGATGTAACAAAGAGATGCACCACTTCTTCGGCGTCATTCTGAGACAAAATGTTCCATGTCATAACAATTTTGTGGCAAAAGCAGATGTATCGTCTGTGGCCTAATGATTTGCTCGTGCAGGTTCACTTTGCTTCAGCAGCAATTTCACAGTAGACGTGACCAAAAAAAAAAAGATGTTATGTCATGAGCAAATCTCTTTATTCTCTACAGTTGTACTCAGTGGACATTCTATCGTTCAAAGCTGGAACTCGAAAGCAACCCTCGCCGTCACTGAGTTAAGAATGTCAAGATAGTGAAACTCAGAGGCTCAGCACACTGAAGAGATCAAATTCAAAGAATTTAAGCTTTGTTGCCAAACAGATTCTGAGACTTTATCTTAAAAATAGCTTTTTCTGTCCACGACCTCTTAACCTGCTCTCCTGTCGCCAAAAAAAATGCAACAAACAACCGATTAACATTTCTGTCAGCACAAAAACTTGGTTGAGTTAAATGTTTGAGTATGTTCTCTGTATTTATTTATTCTTTTTTCTTTTTTGGCCCGGCGCTTTGAGCTGGCCGGGCCACAGTGCACGTCACTGAGGTGGTTAACATTAACAGCGTTATTCATTCGGCACACCTGGAAGACAGCAGGAAAGCAGGATTCCATTCAGTGAACCATGATCCTCAGCTCACCTCACAAACACATTTTCCTCTCCGTCACACCAGACTGGCACCTATTCTCACTCTCACTGTCCTGTCTTCTTCACATCACAGGACTGGTTTCTATTTCGGTCGCTCTTACGCTGAGTTTGGGGCTCAAACGGTGAATATGGAGCTGTAGAAACCTTACCAAGTATGTTGTCACTGGCCCTTTAAAAAAGTGTTTTGGATGTCTGCATTATTGATTAAGGTTGATGCTTGAGAGTCGCAGACATCTTGTAAGTGTGACTTATGATTTGATAAGGAGTTGGAGCATTTTGCAGTTTTAACAAAAGGGAAATGGGTCACTGTGGGGACTGCACTGTAGAAGGTGTAACTTGCGTTTCAGTCATGATTATTTTCCTTTATCAGAGAAAAATGATAACTGATAACTACTGATGATTCAAATTTTACCACATAAATTGTTTTCTGCTGCTTGTAAATACATACTTTCAACTCTTTCTGTGGTAAAGGCGGCTCCAGAACTAGAGCTTCATTTTGTAACAGACAATGGTGAATCTTTTCGCAATGCATACATTCCAAAGCACAAATAAAAATACCCACAACCACAAAATACTGACAGATTAATCAAAATCAAGTTGAAGTGTGCTGCCTGGCTTCTATGCACAGCTGACTGTGATCAGCAAGGCAGCCCAAACATTTTGGCAATTGGAGACACTGAAACTGACTCAGTTTGCACAGTTTAAACTATTCTTAGACCTCAATGCAACTACAGAATATTTCTTAGCCCCTATTTAAGGGGAAAATAAAAAAAATGAACACCTGAAGACAAAAAGTTTGGAATTCCTGAATCCTTTTGGGAATAGTTTTTTCTGTTTTTGTTTTGTTGGTGAAAGTGACCGCAGTGTAACGTTGAGACAGACTAATACCTCCATTGGACTATCCCAATGAAAGTTGATCCGTCTGGTCTGTCCAACAAAGGACATTCAGTTAGAACTAATCAAAGATTGATGAATATGCAGATTTTTCTCACTGATCTTTACAGCACTGCCGCATTTAAAAAATACATTTTTCTTTTCCTGTTCAGCACACATTAGCTGCTAGCTGACCAATCTGAGCTGGGTGGGCAGATCTAGGGAGGTTCATTAATAACAGAGGATCATTAATTCAAAGTTTTAAATAATTGAATTAAAAAGTTTAAATAAAAAGTAAAAATAGGTGCTGCAGCAAAGTATTAAGTGAGAAAAATCCATGCACTACCCAAAATAACATTTAACAAACCAATTCCAGATGGCTCTCAAGCTGAAATTATGGTGTTGGGTTCATCAAATAGCCATAGATCTACATCAATATTGTTTTGTACTGTTTTACTACACAAGTCACATTCAAATCTGGGATTCAGTATCTTTTGGCTCAAAAATAAATATTTGCCTGGGTGTATTGAATTTTAAATGCTGGGCAGATGCTAGCAGTGACAATGTGTTTATCTCAGCCTTTTGGCTCTAGGTAGCTTTGTGCTGGAAAAGCAGCAGTGAGAATTAAATACAACAATATAAAAAACTCTTTAAGCAATAGTTTGTTCAAGTTAAAACCTTTATACACAAGCACTCAAGTTATTGTTATTTTATATTGATCATTACCCTTTAAAGATGATCCGTCTCTTCTTTGAGAAATTACTGTATTTGACTGAGAATTCATTAGAAGATGAATCAGAGGTGAAAATGATCATTAGCTCCAGAGAAACAGCCACTTTACACAGACTACACACCTTCTCCTCACCTACAGTATCTGATTTTAATGTTTCTAATGCAGGAAGGCAGGAAGGAAGTATCATTATTGCTTTGGCTAAGTCAATTTCCTGAGCTCTAGTTCCATCCATCTCCACTGTGAGCCAAACAATCAATCAGTGGCTCATGTTACAACGTGCGGCCACATCTGTACAGTGGAGTTGTCGTATGACATGGCATGTGACAGCTCAAGATTTGCGGTGTTACTTGGGGACCGGAGTGGCTCACCAATAGATTGTAGAAATTGGAGAAAGGAATCTCCTCTACATTTCCTCTTTCACCTTCTCCCACAGCTCCTGTCACCTCCTGGGGAATAGAGGGCCGGGGCAGGAGGCCAGCTGGTGATGTCTCACAGGGACCAGTGGCAGAGGAGCAGACAGCACTGGGGGCTCCTGCGGGAATATTCTCCATAAGTGTGACAGTGTACGGATCCAAGCACTGAGCTTCTAACAATCCCCTTCTAAGGTTTCCGTACGAGCTGCCGGCATGATTGTGTTTGTGTATCTGCAAGACTGTTGCTTTTTAAATGGTGACATAAATCTTTTTAATGCAAGCGTGTGTATGAGGCTGATACTGATGTGCAAGCATGCATCTGGGCACACTGGAGATACCTCTCTCTCTCTCACTCTCTTTCTTTGGTATGTCTGTGTGAGTGTGTGTCAGTGTGTTACAGGAAAACAGTGACTAATGTCTGCCCTCCTCTCTTCCGTAAGATGATCTGTCCCTGAGGCCGGCAAGAGGGCAGCGGATTTTTTTCTCTGTGCACAGACGCGCTTTAGGGATTCTGTGAGGACAGCACATAAATGCTTTATCACTTGGCAGCCAAAATGAAGAATCATGAACTTAGCTATGCCCGTGTGTGGTGCGCAGTCAGAGCATCTATCTGCAGGTGCTGTGAGGTCAACTGGGCGGCCGTTACCTAACCTGCAACGTCCAGGGGAGATGACCCATGTAGTGCTCGGACAACACAAACAGAAACGGGTAATGCAGCATTACTCACACTGTGTAAACATGGACATAGTCTGGTGCGGAGGCAACCAAGACATACACTTCAGGCCTGTGATGCTGATATAGTCATGGTGACGATGTAACGAGCGCTCTCAGCCTCGGATGTTGTGCTAAGAGTATAAGATCAAAGGCATTTTAATGAAAACCTGATTGAGGATATTCTGTATCTTTTTTTGTCTGAATCCATGAATACCCTGTTACTTGAATAGGATGTCACTCACGCTTTTTCAGTGCACACATACTCCATTGATATGCATAAGGTAACAGAAGGTGACACTTAATTTACCTCTGTCATAATGAACATAGTGTCTGCTGCATAAATAATTCATGGGCGACTATTTTGCTCGGTGCTAACAGCACGACCCCGGTGCTCACCTTGTCTCTGAGTGCTGGTCGTATTCACTTTGCTCCTCACAATTACGAAACAAGTGACACACTCAGCACAGATCATATGTGTCTCTTATCAAGAAACCTCTGCAACCCATGCCTGACAACGCTCCGTGCAATTATCAAGCCAAACATGACTAAAGTGGGTCATCCCCAGTCTCCCATGGGAGAGGAGGGTTTACAACCAGTTATCAGAAGGGTATTCTGCACCAAGATGAACGCGCTGGAGGTTAACAGGGGGAGAGAAATGTGTAATAATGCGTAATAAAACTCCACAAATAGATCCACTGCATGTAGTAAAGTGCTCCAGCAACAAGAACCCACCCAGCATAGAGGTGGTTGGAATTATAAAAAGCAAGCTTTTGACAACTGTGAGACGTGTTGAAGAAGTGCAACGGCAAAGTGAGGATCTGTTCGCGCTATTTTTAACTCAGAATGTTAATGAAACATCCCTCTAGCACCCACAAGTGCCCCCCTTCCTCAATGAATTCATTCACTTGAAACAGATTTGGGCACTGGCATGGAAAACAGTATAGAAATGATTGGCTGTGTTCGGCAAGTCAAAGAACAAGTGACGAGGTGAATTCTCTTCTTTTCACAACAAATCATCGACAATGAAAGAGATGAAGCCTGCTGCGACAATGACTGTATTCTGATAAGTGAGATGAAACAGAATGTCCTTTGATTTAGCATTGTTTTGGATTCATATAATGACAGACTCCTGTAGTCTTCTGCTACAATGATGCAATTGCAACTCTGGTTCCATAAAAACTGTGATACTGTGTAGTACAAATACAAAAAGAATGTTATGAGCCACTTGAAGAAATTATTCAGATTATAATATGCAATTACATAATTGTCATCTAAAATGTGATGCTTGCAACTAGTCCAGATCAAGTTGGGCAACTTTAATTCTGTGTTGCATCCTCTTTTTAACAGTCTGTTGATATCCAACAAATGCAATGGATTCAGCACTCACTTTAGTGCTGTCTTTCTGAAATATGCAAGACCTTCCCTGAACAAGCCCTTTCCTGTATGGGAGCATGTGTTAATGTGAAACAAATAGTCCCTTTCTGCATTGATAGCCCCTTTCCAGATGTGCAGATTGCAGAGGTTCAAGATAGCAGGAGTGCTGAAAAGAAACTGGATTCCTTTCCTCTTTAGAGCAGAGGAAGTTACATCATGATCAAAAAAGTAATCTCCAAGTCTTATTTTTTCATTGTCTTTGTACATTTCAGGTGAACTTTGATCCAAAGAAGAGAGAGATGTTTTTTGGAACATGTTGATGTATTGCTTCTTCTTTCTATGCTAAACGTTTGACCATCATTAGCCGATGGTACCACTGATATTCTCACCAACAACAATCTTTGGAAGTATTCCCTGTTTTTAGTTAAGTGCCACCTCAGGCCCTTAACCTTGATCAGGGCTATCCAGTACAGATGTTTTAATTATGTCCTTTGCAAACAGAGATCCCCCATTATAACAGATTATAGCATTTCAGAGACTTTTCCGTTTTATGATGGAGATACAATGTTTTGTATTTTCTCTTCAACTTGTAGACTTTGCTGACCGTCAGCTCCTCAACTCCTCCCTCTAAAGTATCTCTTTTTATACTCACTCTGTTACTGACCTGTTGCCACTTAAGGTTTCAACATGTGTCATCTCCTTCTTTTTAGTCACAGCTTTTTATTTCCAATGTTCCAAGATGTCTTTAAAGATATGTTATGCATATATAACTGCATATAATTTAAGAAGTAATCTAACATGTCACTTATTTGATGCTGTCTATTGTGAATAGTGTATTGTCCCTATACCAGTGCCTAAACATTTTTATGGTCGTTGCTTAGTTGCTTTCATATTTGTTCAAGTTTGCACTTTAGATTTCCCTCTCTTCCACATTGTTTTTCTCACTCATGAACTTCCATTTACTTCATACAAACTGTTCCATAAGCCCCCAAATCAGATAGGTAAATGGAAAAGAGTTCAAAGTTAACTTGACCACATGTAGAATTCTATGTGCCCTGCAGATTGCTTCCACTTCACTTAAGTGATACTCTAAAGTGACCATTGTAAAAACGCCAAAGCTCATTCCCCTGTCCCATGACGCAAGAACGAGTGCGGAACAATTGATTTTTGCAATAGGTCAGGTCAGGAGGTGATGTGCGCGCCTTTGTCACCCAAAGAGGATGTGCACATAAATAAATATTGGCCGGCAGCAGGAGCAGTAGCAGCCGTAACGGGGCTTCCTCTGTGGTGTGTTTGCAGCTTCCGAGGCGTTGAGATACAGGAGTTATCTCGACTCTTTAGTGCCAAGTTTGACGACCCGTGCGCGCCCTCTGAGAGGAAGAGCTGCTGTAATTGGTTTCTCAATGAAGGATCATCAGCTGTTCCCCGGAGACTTGGTGGATCGTAGCGTTGCGCTGCTCCATCAGCCGTCCGCTTCCTGGCTCTAAACGCCCGCTTTGCTCGTTTCTCCTGAAATAAACAAGTGGACAGTGAAGGGGACTCTTGGAGCATCATCACCCTGCGCGTGTCTAGTGGGGGATTGTGACGGTTTTCGAAAACCCTGTGGGAGTGCTGGGAGTCCGTGATTGTGTCCATATCGCGGAGTTGAACGCCGATTTCAGCATGAGTGACCTGGAGGACGACTTTGCCAAGATCCTGCTGCTGAAGGAGGAGAGGATACGGGACTTGGAGAGGCGGCTTGCGGACCGGGAGGACGAAATTCACGAACTGAAAAGGAAATTGCACAAATGCCAGTCTGTTCTGCCCAGCGCACAACTTATTGGACCGCGGACCCGCAGAGCTCAGGGCATCTCCGCGGAGCCCCAGACGCACCAGGACCTGTCAAGGCAGGCATTTCGGAAATACCCCAAATCTGACTGGTAAGAGAGTTTCGGCTGGCGGTGGTACTTTATTGCCCCCCTACGCCCATGAGTCTGTGCTGTGTCCCATATTTCCTTTTAGTTGTGTTTCTTTCCACAGGCAGAATCCAAATATTTTGGATCAATACTCGGCTATTAGGAGTTTATTTGACTGTAAAAATGTGATGTCCATGTATTGATAGAAATCAGTGCGCGTAAAAACACAAAAGTTAGTGTGGCTCTATGATACATGGCTCACTCTGTCTTTGTTAATGATTTTTTTTTTGTTGCCCCCACCCCCTTAGCCTTTTCTCTTAAATGGGAATGAGAGCTTTGCCATGAATGAACCAACATTTTCATTCTTAGGGCCGATGACGCAGCTTCAAGTTGAGCTCCAGAAAGAGCTCCTAATTGATCAGATCCATCACGGTGGTCTCACAGGACACAGACTCTAGGAAGTGCTATGCATTATTGGCTTTTAGTAGCTGGACGCTGTGGACCCAAAGTGCATGTCTGAGGATATTTAATACTCCATTAGACAACGCTTTGTTTGACCATATGCTTCCTTCATCACTTTTGGATGCTCATTTTAAGTTCACAGTAGCTTATTTGAGGCTCTCAGATCAGATAAACCTTAATATTTTTATGGGGGTTTAACTGATTTATTTATTGCAAGTCTTTGTTTTATTTAGCATAATTTTTACTTACAAAAAAAAGTTCATAAATCCCTCAAACAGAAGGGGCAGCACTCAGTGGACAGAGAAACAGTCAGTGATGTTAATTTTATGAGTGTGGCTAGACAGTTTCCAGTCTGCAATTGCATCAATAAACAACATACATGCAGGGAAAGTCCTCATTTCCTCATTAGTAGATGACATGCTCGGAGTACCTTGAAAAAAACAGAAAGAGCCCTGACTCCACATCCAGACCATTATGCCGTAGACCATTCATGACATCCATACCTCATGCGGATGCCATGAATAGTCTGAGCTCATTGAGGAAAAAAGCCATGATGACAAACAACAAATCAATATCTGTAACAAAATATTCAACTTTCTGCATGCAGGATAATAATGAATATGAACCCATTATCAACTTCAGCAGACGTTTTTCTACAGCCTCCGCCCATGATTCATTCTGACAGTGATCAAATTAACATCTGCTCAGCCGATGACTAAATGCTTGAATGGGTTTTTCGCCGGGCAAATTGTTTAATTGTTTGCAAGCACAGACGCGGAAACAGAAGTAAACATTTTTGCATTTACGCAAAGCACCAGTTCGATGACTTCTATTGGTGCCCCTCGTCTTTGGCCGAGGCCATCAGCCGTCCCGAGGTCGGAGGCGGAATGACCCTTCTCCATCAGAGTCAGGACAAGGCACCAGGCAGCGGCCCGCCATGCTCCTCGGATTTCAGCAGCATGGAGCGATGGATCCAGTTTCTATTGATCTGCATAGGAAAAGGGCTGAGCTAGATGGCTAGAGAGGTGAAATTTAAAGCACAGAGGAGCTTTGAAGGACGATGGCAGGGCCTTCTGATGTTGGTTGGATTCACGGACAGGCCTCAGACCTTCCGTTTAATGGAAGGTGGTCAACTTTTCTGCTGCCTCTCTTTGTGCCCATTTTTTTTAAAACATAGGCCAAATAAAATTAAGTTTTGATCAACTTACAGGTGGAGAGCTGCAGACTTGATAAAGAAAGTTGTTGATTTTATTGGCAGCAATGCTGGGCCTCACTTTCACTGATTTTGACATCAGGGTTTTTTTGGTTGAACAGTTACTCGCAGAGGCTTTGGATCACTGAAGTTTCACATAATGCTCTGATTTGCTCTTTCTGCCTTTGGGAACACAGAGGTGCTTTAAATTAGATTTAAATTAATATTTTTTTCTTTCCAAAACCTCATATTTGCTCAGCCTTCAACAAAATCAAAGTCATCACAGAGATGTATGTTTTAAATTCCTCTAATTAAACTAATTGTACGCATTCTTGTTAATAATCATCATCACATCCTTTCCATTAATGTTTTTCTTCTGACTCATATATTTGATAAAAGGGGGTCGTTTCAGGCAATTTGATTTGATCAAGCTTAAGGATATCCACCTAGTTGTTGCTCTCCTGAGCCCATAGTTTAACTCACCACAAGAGGGCAGCTGTGATTCACTATTCCACAATTTATCTTTATCAGAGTTGTTTACATGCCTTATGTCAGGGAAAAAGATTCCTTATGCCACCACATACCGGCCAGGCTTCTCCTGCTGCTCGAAAAAAAATCTCGTTCCCCTCAGCTCCCCGTGTTACCTGTCAAGCTGCGCCACCCAGCAGAAATGGCTGCTTTACCCTCAGTAAGTCCCCGTCCTATCTGATTGTCCGTGGCAGTTTATCTTCCCCTGAATTTGTCCAACGCGCATGGGGCCAAAATGATGCGCTCTGAGAGCACGAGATGACTCATTGGGATCATGTGGACAGACACCGGCGGCGCTCGGAGAGCAAACAAAACCAGATTAGATGAGGAATGTGAAGCTGCTGCGAGGAGTCTTGAGCCACAGTAGCTGTGGCATGTTCATCTGTCCTTTGAGGTTTTTGCCTCTTGTAGCCTCAATTGTTCTGTTTGTCCGAAAATGTACATTTCAGGACATAGTTTAAAGACCATAGTTTAGAGGTTTTAGGTTTTTGAAATAATAAATTGTGCGTAAGTACGTTTGGTTTCAGGCATTTTTACGTGCAACACGTGATAATCAGAAGCGCCTCCACTAATTGAAGACAGCTGCTCAATTTTTGCATGGAAGGTTCATTAAGTTTTCACCTTCAACCCCCACCTGAGCCCCAGTTCCCATCCATTTGTAACTTATCAGCCTCAAGGCGAGATGCGGAAGTGGCTGTAATGACAGCGCCGCGGCGCGCGCTTGTTGGCTTCATTATTGATGTGGAACGAGCCGAGCTGTGCGTGGAGCGGCAGGCTGCACCGCGCCGGTGATTCCTGTAGGCGCCCTTCTCGCCATGCGCTCCCTCCAGGTCGCAGCCTGACGCACTGGTGGGGGACGGTCCTCCACTGTCACAACGCCAAGGGAGGGAGAGAGAGAGAGAGATAGAGAGAGAGAGAGAAATCGACACAGTGGAGTACGGAGACAATAAAGTTTGCTCATGAGATGCTTCATGGACTCATCTTGGTAATCACGATAACCACCGACTACACACCCTACCTTCACTTCAGTTTGTTGGCAATATCTTGTGACTGACAACGACGAGGAATCCCCCCCCTCAGCAGTTCTAGGGATTTGCATCCCCCGAAGCTGTTCATGCCGGATAAAGTTTGCGCGCGGCGTGGTGGAGGAGAGAGGATAAAGAGTCGACCACAGAGCTCTCCGTAAAAACTTATTGGGAAGTCAGTCGTCGACGTTGGCTGAAATGGGCACCTTGCGCGATCTCCAGTACGCGCTCCAGGAGAAGATCGAGGAGCTGCGTCAGAGGGACGCGCTCATCGACGAACTTGAACTGGAGCTGGACCAGAAAGACGAACTTATACAGAAATTACAGAACGAACTGGATAAATACCGCTCCGTCATTAAGCCGGCCACCCAACAGGTCCACAAGCAGAAGGAGCTGCAAGAGCAGCAGCGAACGAAGAGGCAGGCGATCTCGGCCGAACCCACTGCCTTCGACATTCAGGATCTCAGCCATGTCACCCTGCCTTTCTACCCTAAAAGCACACAGTAGGTGTCCGAACGCTTAACTCTCTACCCAAAGTCTTTACTTTTCATTGTCACCGTTGTCGTCATCGTGCCACCTGTGTGATTGCTGTGCGTAATGTTGCGTGTGGCGCAGCAGGTACTTTACCTGTAGCTCTGCCATGGGCGGCTGTTCTCCACACACGACCACAGAAAGGCAATGTTTGGCACACAAAATTGAACATTAAGTGGAAATACTACGGAAATGTGACTTAGGGGCAGCAACTTTACAACGCCAACCTGTGACTATTGTGACAGGTATTGATAGAACTGGTAGCATTAAAAACGGTCCAAGCCCAATATAAAAGAAAAAGGAAATCCCATTCTGTTACAAGGAATTACAGGTTCAGGGACGTGGTGGAAGCCACTAACCTTTCCCTCTCTTCTTTACAAACGTTCAAATGAACACACGCACCTCTGCAAGGTCTGGATCTCAAAGAAGCTGATTTTAATTTCTATCTTGTATCCCTAAATGATGAGCTATGATAAACTTCTAAATTGGCAGAATGGCTACTCTTCATTCTTGGATCACAGAGCAAAAAAACAAACTGATATGAACACATTTATTTTTAGAGCTGAATGTGAACATGAGCAAAAATTCAAATGAGATGTAACCTGTAATCCACATTTAAATGGACAGAAACTCGTATACATCCTGATGCTTTATGCATTAGAAATAACTTCAGTTATGAGCATTGTTATTCTGGTGAAAAATACAAACAGAAACATATAAATTCTGTATTGAATTTGAACATTTTGAGCAAATGTATAAAAATTGCCAAAATGATAAAAGGTGTTCATACAAATGCGCTCTGGCATTTAAAACAAACAAACAATAAAGCTAATAAGAATTTAAAAATGAATTGGTTTTTAAATGATTTTTTTCACTTTTGAAAATGTGTGTGCAAGCTTGGAATGGCAGATGGAGAAATCACACTGACCGTTTCATCCCGATGTTCATCCTCTCTCCTTTTATTAGACTATGCTGGCTGCACATCACTAATGAAATTCTCTGGTAACTTTGATCAAAACAAGGACTTCAACCAAGGGGAAGGTGTCAGCTCCTCCATAAAGTGATTGATTGATTGTACAGAAGTCAGACGTGTTTGAACACTTCTTTCTTTTGTCATCGACGAGTTGAAGCATAGATTAAGATTTGAGAAGCTTTCTAAAGAACTGTTGTGTGTTTGTTAGGGAAAGTCAAAGGAAAATTGCTTTCTTCTTGCCGCAAAGCCTGTTTAAACTTCAAGCTTTCCGATGACAGCTTAAATTTGCTGCTGAACATCTGCAACACCTTATCACTCATTTCATTTGCCAGAAGATGACAATTTGTTTATTATCTCTCTGGTAATAAGCATATACATGGGTAATGTGATGGAAAAGAAGACGGGCCGTAGAGTGCAAATGACTTGACAGAGCTTGCGTTCTGGTTGGTCTCCCACTACTTCGGCACCATCATTATTTGTTAGTTGTTTTGGATCATTTCCTCATGAGTTTCGTGCAATTCTTTTTGTGTTGTTCTATTATTTGAGTCCTAATAATTTAGTGTCTTTTGTGTTTGTGTAGCTTTTCCAACATTCATTTTGTGACAATTCAATCAAAAGAAAAGATGTTTGCTTTTTTCTGTCTGCAACAGTTCTTGCAGGCAGAAATGAAATGCCTCATTACACTTTTATGTTTTCATTATTGATGTGAACAGAATGCCTTTTTTTTTTTTTACACATGTGCTATCCATCCCTCTTTCTCCGGCTGTCTCATTTCTGTTAGCCTCTCCCACTTTTTTGCCACCCCTGTTCTTTTTTCCTTCTAAAAGAGCATATTTTCTCCTTTTAAGGAAGGCTGAACTTCACCAGTGGATAAAAGCAAATATGTCATTCTCACAAAGTAGTGGGAGGCAAATGTTTTTGGAAGGGTCTGGTTGGAAGACGTTGCTCAACTTTGGCCACCGACGGGATTTAAAGACTCAAAGCCTCTTGGGTGTAAATATAACAGAAACGGGGTCAATGAGACAGATTTTCAGACCCTTGCAGGTCAGATTTCAGTTAAGAAAACAAACAAAACAGAAAAAAACATTTCTATCTTTGTCTTGTAAGTTTAGTCAATTTTAGTTGTGTTTGTACAGCAATATATGAAAATTAATCTTATCTCGAAGCATCACCATTGCAATAAGTGTCCTCAGAGATGAAAACAGCACTTTTTTATTAAGGTTGTCTTCCCAAAAACTAATCACAGCTGTCAAGATTAGATCCAAAATATCCTCTCTTCCTGCAGAAGAAAGGAAGTTTTAACATAGATTATGGGATGAGAATATTAAAAAAAGCACAAAGCTCCTCTTCTTTTAATTTTGGGCAGGAGCGATTCAGACTCCCATGGGTGGATTTTTTTTGCCGGGAGGTGTTGGGGTTAATGCAGGTACAATGGTTCTATTAGAGTGGCCTGGTTCACATCCATAAAAAATTTCCAAATAATTTTCACGTCTTCGTCTTAGTTTTTTCTCATGTCTCTAGAGTGTTTGTATTCCAGACACCACATAACTGCGGGAGGACGGGATGTGTGAGCTGTCAGGGTGAAAAAGGATTCTTAGCCATCGCTACGATGAGTTCACGACATCACGATTTTAATCTGAAGATGATTCTTTCTTCTGCTTGTCTTTACTTTTTCAAAGCAGCTTCCCTATAATCTATCCATCCCTCAAACAAAACTGAAAAGTTGTTGACCTCAGTCATATGATTTCCTTGAGTTCCCTCTAAAGTATGTATTGAACTGGTGAATTCAGAGTTGATATAATCAGCTCCCTTTCTGTGGATCACCGAGAAAAATTTTAAGTGAATTTGAGTGAAATTTGTCAGCAAATCATATGACTTTTCATTCTGGACCCGATATATAGCCGGGAGCTCAAATTGCAGCCTGGCACCTCTCCTATAAAACAGGCAAACTGTTTCTTCTCATGCCTGAGATGTTGTGCATCTCACAATTTATTGGAGAAGTAGATTCTTGTGACCTTAAAAGTTCAACGTGAGGAGAAGTTAGACTCCGATGTTAAAACACTGTGTTGTAAACACGTGAATGCGCAGGGAAGTTTGTTTTAAAAATGACAGATCCAAAGCTCGCCGAGCGAATCCAAATAAACCCGTGTGGTGCTGAGATCGTGGCCGCACAGTCTGTGCAGTTGTGTGGATTGTGGGGGACTTTGCACTGGCAGAGCACAACTTTGTAAATGTTTTCAAGGTTGTTTGCCCTTTCAGCTTTAAGCTCTCCGGGTGATCGGCGTTGACAATGGACCGAAAAAGGGCATCACGCTCAGAAAGGCAAGAGGTGGTTCGCCATATTCTTTGAATCCTGAAAGTGTGTTCTTTGAGCTGTTTGGGGTTTAAACCGTTCCCTCTCTGTGGGCATGATCTGGTTTCAGGGGGGGGGCACTTATGATTAATCTCCAGAAGAAAAACCGTTTTAAGGACCCATTCAGGTGACAACAACCAGCCAAATCAGTCAAGCAGTTCAGATGGTGATGCTATACTTCAATGAACGAATAATCCTGACTCACCTCATAACCTCTTTCGCCTCTCCTCACTTCTTTGTTTCTCAGTGGATCAGACTGACACTTGCTTTGAGGTTTCAAACCTCACTACATCCCGCCTACGTTCACCAGCTGTCAACACATGGACGCCTTTTATGAAAAAATCTCTCCCCTGCACCTGTACTTGATTAGATCCTGTTGTAATGTGCCCCAGCAGACATTTACCTTTCTCTTCCTTTTAGCCCGCCCGACAATGCACGGTCACATAAATATACGTCTGCTTTGTAGGTAGTTTTCTTCCCCTCTTTGCATAGCTATCACAAATTATACCTGCTCATGGAATGTCTGACTGCCTCTGCAGTCTGAAGGCCAGATCTACTTTAATAAGTGTCCTTTGAGTAGAAGGAATCTGCTTGCTTTTGGTTTTGGATTTAGCTTTTTATAAACTTGTTCTGTCACTGAGAGGAAATGAAAAAGTTTAATTTTGAACATACCTGAAATGCGGATTCATTTAAAAAATCTTTTGTGTTGTCTGAGTTAGACTGTAATTGCCTTATACATAAACAGACTGAATAAGTTAGCATCCTTCAGAATATTTTGATCTTGGATAAGGTTTTTGTTTTCATGTGAGCTTATGCCTATCTTTTTTAAATGAAAACACCTCTGTCATATGATCTATGTTTGGACCTGATGTCTGTTGTGCAATGTCGATCTCATTTGTCTTCCCTTTACCTTCAGGTCCAAGGATCTGATCAAGGAGGCCATCTTGGATAATGACTTCATGAAGAACTTGGAGCTGTCGCAGATCCAGGAGATTGTGGACTGCATGTACCCTGTGGAGTATGGAAAGGACAGCTGCATCATTAAGGAGGGCGATGTGGGCTCGCTGGTCTATGTTATGGAAGGTAAAAACACACATGCATGGAGGTAAAATACAGGGCACTTATTCAAATGAAAACTACAAACGTAAAGAACAAAGTAAAGAAAAGTGTATAAGTGCTCTTTTAAAAAGCTTTGCTGGATCTCAGGGATGTGTCCCCTTTGTGGCAGCAATACAAAAAGAAATGAAATGGCATTATTGATGGATTTCTGCTGGGCAATGAAGTAAAACCCAAACACTTTGCAATGCCATATGATTCACTCACATCAAATTGATTTGACATCGTGTCATGCAGGGCACCCCCTGAGTACTTTCTGATGCCTGTCTTTTCAGGACCATTGCTTCACCATGTGGTTTATTTGTCTATTTAAAGAAAAAATTGGGAGCTTGAAAGCTCAGATGTCAGGAATCAACAGGGCACCATCCATTCAGGTTCCTGATATGATTCATGAAAGGCCATTTTAGCGACGACATTTGTGACAAGTATGGCTGCCGTAACGTTCGTATTGTGCCGTTGTTCCTCATAATTGATTTGACCTGAATGAAAATAGCCACTGTCGATGCCTGGGTAATAAAAGTTATCGCTATATGAAGGTGAGGCTGGACTTTCATCGGTTGGGCAAGTCAGGAAATAGTTTTGGATCCCATGGGCCAACTTTTGCTACTGAGCAAGACTTTGAATGCAATCTTAAAGGATTCCTAGTAATGATTTAGCAAACTTACTTAAAAAGCAAAAGTAAAAACACCATGAACGATTGTTTACTTGGTAATCTTGCAAACAGCAAACAGTTCTTCTAAATTCTTTACATTTTCATGCACATGCTTGTGACTCTTCAGGTCTATTGAAGGTTTTGAGGTTTGTTTCGGAAGAATATCCTCTTTGAAAATAGAAGCCATTTATTTTTTTTACTTTTTCAGGGTCATAGTGTTTCTGGAATTTATGGGTGTTTGTTTTAATCCGTTTTATTAATGAAATGGTTCAGATTCTGCTGGCTGCACAGCTCAAGTCTCATAAGCACATTTGATCGGGACTTTTTTACACATTACAAATGCAATAGTTAAAGAGGGAGCACACTGTGATACAGTATTGTTTTTTGTTGCCTGCTGTTTTGATTAAGGAAACATTCAGACAACAAAATAGAAACCTGTAAGCAATTTAGGATAAAAAGCGGCATTCAAGTGCTGACGTAAATGCGATTAGTACTTAGAAATATTGAAAATCATATTCCCACTCAACCATGGCTGCCAGGGATGCTCATTTGAAAAGTTCCAGAGTCAGATTTCATGGTAAAGTTGCAAGAAACTGTTTCACTTCCATGGATGTGATATTTGGTCAGGTGTCGCTGCATCTTATGACAACTCACTACCATTCCACAGTCTGACAAGTCTTGATTAAGAGTTATGGGAACCAATCTTAGATTTAATTGGGCTTTTTCAGCAGCCTGTTAGAAGTTCCCTGTGAGAGTCTTTCCTTGACTTTCCTCATCTGGACCTGACCTATCACTCCCATAGTTTGTAATTTTCTTTTGAAACACATGGTGCAATTGCTCAAAACCTACAATAGAGTGATAGAAAACAAAAGAGAACTTTTGATGGCCGGTGTGAAGCCAGTAGCATTTTAAGGTTGACATATTACCTATATATATAATATATGAACTAGGAAAACTGATTATTCCCTCTATTCTTAAGACGTGTTCTGGAAGCCCCAAATGGTCAAACATTGTAATAGTAGGTGAGCAATGAGGAAACTAAGTTTTTTGTGCTTTTTCCAAAAAAGTGCATGACTTAACATTAATATGTCACATATTCACAAGGGTCATTTTCAGATGTTGTAAACACATTTAACTGAATAGGTTTTTGTTCTTGAGCAGCATTTAAAGGCAGTACTCCTCGAATGATGTATTTCAGATTGTGGTTCTGGTATTTTTGCCTAAGCAAACTGCACCCTCCAGCTTTTTTCCACTGTGTTTGTGCAAAATAGACGTCACTCTTTGACCATATCTTCAGAATGCAAAGAGGACTCAAATATGCAAAGAGTTTATGCAAATTCAATGCAAAACACAACCGTGCACTGTACCATTATCCCAAAGAAATGTTGGCTGTTTAAAAAAGTGTTTGGCAAGGAAACTGTGTTTTTATTAAACTCTGAGTATGAAAAGCAATATCATTATAACATTGCTGAGGTCTGGTTTAATGGAAGACTTTTGAATGCAAAAATAAAATAAAAAAAAGATAGAAAATAAAAGTATAAATCTCTGAATTCTGAGCTTTAAAATATGTAGTTGCTTGATTTCACTCTCTCTCTGATAAAGGCTCAGAGAAGAAGATTTCTCTAGGGGTGACTTGCCATGCTAGGTGTCTGTGAACAAGTGTCACAATGACATGAAGAATCGGTTCATCTTCAGTGCAACAGAAACAGAAAGAGAAAAGAAAGATACAAATACGTAAGAAAAATGATTATAGTGGGGTTTTGCTGTTTCATTTTTGACAATGATATAAAAAGCAGCAGTAACGCAATTGGATTTAGGACTTCAATTTAGCAGCAGTAATATCCTACTTAATTTCAACTGCTTGGTTAATTATTTTCCATTTTCAGCCCTCAAAGACTGATTTTGCATATTCGTCTTTAACGAGCTTTGCCATCCCTTTCTGTCTGCCCATAACTTGGCTAGGCTCCTTTCCTCTTCGTCTCCCTTTTGTCCATTTCGGTCGAGTCCTGGTGTGTTCCCTGCCTGGGGTTTTCGCTTTTAACTGTCCCTGTCCTTGTTTAACATTATAACAAATTTGAAAAGCATTCGCAGCCTAAGGGGCTCAACTTTGTAACAAGGTCTGTGAAAGCCAATCACAGCCTGTGATGTTTTTAATCCATGATAACAGGATTTCTGTGCCGTGTGCCATGTCAAGCACACAGCTGCGTCAGCTCTGTATTGCACATAATTTTCTTGGCAAATGAAGTGCTCATTGCACTGGCAGTTGTGTCATTTATCACTGAAACTTTGAAGGGTAGTCATTACTATTTTGCCACAGGTCTGATGTTCTCTTTTTTATGAAGCCAATGACGAACAGGTAAATTGCACCATTGTATGAACTGCTTGGAAAAATGTCAGTGGTGTATTAAATCACTGTGTGCATTCCAGGAATTTAATGGCTGTTCAGATCACCTTAGTGTCATATTGTTGTTCAAGGTTCGCCTGATATTAGGACTTGAGACAAAGCAAGATTCACAAAAAGACGATGGATTCTGGCACTGGCCTGCAGACAGCGGTGAATCTGCCTGCTAACCAGCAGCTACCATAATGAATGTTTGTTGTGATCTGGCCACATACACTTGGCCACAGGAAACATCTGGCAGATTGCAACACAGACAGTTTGCAACACAGACAAAGGTTCATGTTTCCATGGAGATGGAATACGTTTTTCATTGTAATCCGCAAAGAGCCCTACAGGTGCCTAATGTTAATGACAATAATTTGTGTAATAACTTCCAATTGAGGCCAAGTATTTAATCCAAACTAAAACGTAAACAATTACCTTCATAGTCATCATTCAAGGTAATCTACTGTTACTCTGTTGCTGAAACAAATAGATGTGCTCCTGGAACTTGATTGGCTAAATCTTGTTGCACCTGTCAGCAAAGGACCTTGAAAATGAAATCTGAATGAAGTAGTGAATTTGAAAGTGAAAGATGGGAAATAATCATTTGTTGGCCAGCAAAAAAAAATCTAAAAAACACTAATCTTCATCTTAATCCTTAGGGTTTTAAATGGCAATTTGGCAAAAAAAGGAAAAAAAATGGTAACTATGTAAATTTTCATCAATCAGTTTATCTTAACAATCATCCTAAACCCTACAAACAGTCAATTTATGAAAAAGAGGGCTCTCTGCACAGCCTCAAGTAAGAGTTTAGCTAAAGCAGGTGCTTCTCAGAGATTGGCATAGGAAGAAGAACACTGATCAAAGCGCTGAAAACTGATCAACGCCTTATTGAGACTCTAAGTTTAATTTAGATGAACTTAAACATGAACTAAAATCAGATGACAAAATGACTGCATAATATCAGATATACTAATTGGATATTTTATTCATATGTAAAACAGATTTTTAAAAGGTTTAAAGGCTTTGTACTTAAAATTTTTAATCTGGCAATCTCGGTAAAGCGCTGTGGGTTTCCATTGATTTTTTTTTTAATGAGTACACTTACTCAAAATTTCTCATTATGCTTTCAAAGTGCTTCCAAATAAAAGTGCTTCCAAATGGAAAAAAATAAAAAAGGATTCTAGCAGAAAGATATTGGCATAGCTTTGATTTTGAATGAAGATTTTTTTGTAGTGCTTTTGGTTGGATCTGCTTAATTGTCCTACATTATTTTATAGTTATTTTTCAGTTGAGCTGACTGAAAATATATAAACTTTAGAGATGGGCCCCAAGCCTCAAACTTTTCACAGTACATTCTTTGACAAGCCACCACATCACATTGTAACTGTGGACCACTTTACTCAGGTGGAGGTTTTTAGGGAATTTAAATGTCCAAATTGGATTTGACACTTTTTTCCAGCGACCTCACGCACCCCCACTGCTTTGCAAGACACGATATTTCTTTAAGAAAATTTAAACATGATTGAAGTCAGCCTCATTTGGCATTCTTTAACGTCTGAATGTGACACAGGAGAATTTGAAATTGCTGCTGAGAGGCTTAAGATGAACAGAGGCTGGCTGTGACTTCCTGCGGCTGAGAAATTACTCAGACCGATAACGAAGTGTAGTGTTTACACACTGGCTTCATTTAGAGTCTTCCCTCTCTGTATTTTGACTGCTAATGCCATTACATTTTCGATGTTCGATCCTTAAACGCACATCATTGTGCAACACGAAGAAACACCCTTCTCTTTCTAATTCACTCATTATACATGCATATTTTATCCTGGGGTAAGTCCTGGGGAAATCGTGACATCCTTTACATCATAGGCTGCACTTTTACCTTTTGAAACTAAAAATAACCTCAAAGTCAATACAACCCCTCTGAACAAAGAGGAAAACAAATTCAGCAGATATAAAGTTACAACATTTAAAAAAAGAGAGATGAATTTGAATGTCTCAGTCTGATGCTGACAGCTGTTACATCTCTCTATGCTTCAGACTGGAGTCCTCAGAGGGATGCTATCGCTGTTCAGTGAGGCAGAGTGAAGGAGGATGGGCTCCTCCATATTGAACTTAGAGATATAATCACCAGGGTCACCTGAGCGTGACTCATGGTCATATGTGTGAAAGAATGTAATGTGTAAAGTAAATTGATAACCATGTAGTATTTCTTCCGTTTCCAGTGCGTATACCTTTACATGTTGCTGCTACAACATCAGAAGCACCTGCAGCCGTTTAATAAACAGGCAGCCCGTGTGGTAGCAGATATCGCAGCATTTTATGGCGTGCTATGAAAATAAGGAAAGCGCAGGGTTACAGAAACATGATCCCACATACACATAGCTCTGCTTTGTTGCCTGGCAACTTGACTAATGCAAACTTCAAGTTAGTGGTTGAAATTACTGCTAAAAAACATTCAGGAAATAAAAAAAAACGTAGCAAACTTACATATCCTGGGGTTACAGTTTGGAGGGCTGCTCTCTTGGGGGGGGGGGTGGCAGTGCCAAACGATGTTCCTTGTAGGATCGAAGGGGCAACAGGACTGTGTAAGAAAGTCGATCTAGATAGGAGCAGACCGAAAGATAGCTTTGCGAGTATGAGTTATTTCTATATAACCCGAGCCGCTACAGGTAGCCATTGCGGCTCGATGAACAGAGGTAACACGCCAAAAATCAGACGCGCCTCTGGGGTTTGGACCATCTGCAGCGGTTTTATCCTGCAGGCTGGGAGGCCTGTTAGGAGGGTGTTTCAGTAAGAGGATCAGTTCTAAATCAGGACAGAAACACCCAAAAAATCCCAAATAATCTAACCATGCAGGAATGACATGACGGTTTTCCCCTGGTCCTCACAGACTTGTGTGTGCATAGGATGACTTAAGGTACTCGAATGCGAATGAATGGGTGTAAATCCCACCATCAAGGGCTTAAAAAAGACAGACAATGTATTTATACGTAAGGCTTTATAAAGACATCTACGCACGAACCTGCATGTTTGCATGAGCTGAAAAAATATGCTTAAAAAAACTCACAAAAATGGCCCTTGAATAAGATTCCAAAATGCGTTGCGCAGGGATGGACACTACAGTGGTGAACAACCATATTTTTGTCTTTTGGTACTCCCACTCACTTTTGGCTGGAGTTGTGCATTTCAGATCAGCCAACATCGTAACAAGCCAGAAGCAGGTTAAAGAATACCAAACATCTCAAGTGATGTTTTGGTAAGTCTCAATTGCCCCATGAAAGGGAAATCAGAATCAGAAATGCTTTAATAATCCCAGTGGGAAATTAGTGGATTGTTAACCCACATACCTGTGTGTGACTTGAGATAAAGACCAACAGTTTTCACTTCATCAGGACCACCATGCTTGTGTGTATAACAGAGAATGCAAAAGCACTTTTGTAACTTCAATGCTTTGTTTAGGTTATAAAAAAAGAAAAACACAAACCTGCTGAAAATGACTGTCCACTTA
This sequence comes from Menidia menidia, assembly GCA_907169785.1. Taxonomy (NCBI): domain Eukaryota; kingdom Metazoa; phylum Chordata; class Actinopteri; order Atheriniformes; family Atherinopsidae; genus Menidia; species Menidia menidia. The sequence continues at coordinate 8,099,535 of CAJRST010039999.1, forward strand.
AATGTGGTCCCCGTTCAAATCCCCCGAGGCAAAAAAGTTGAGCTCCTCTTTACTAAGTGAGATATGTGTGCAAACATTTTTCTGCTCTTCTGCCTCTCCAAATGTCATATGAAAATATATCCTAATTTCCCTCATCCTTGATAGTTCATTTATGTTTTGTTAATTACTGGATAATCTGTGTTAGTGACCCATTATTGAGGTGGGATTGTGAAACTACCTGAAGGAATTGTGACTTCTTTTTAAAGTTTCTTTAGTCGAAGATGACTGATGTAGAAAGGTGTAAATGTTCAATACTGCTACATTTGATATATACAATTTTATTCTGCACAGAATTGACTTGAATTTGTAGGCAAATGTGCAAATAAATAAATTATGATATAAATGGAGAAAAATAAATGGCATCCTATTTAACTGGAACTTAAGTCAGATATATATATTTGATGATCTGAAAAGTATTCTACCATTAATTTGGAAGAAAAGTCTTTATTTGGAGTATTATAACTTTAGGAAATTACTCGCATATGTGCAAATGCTGCGTTGCAGAGTTTTAATCTCGTTGACAGTGAGCTGAGCACCAGCTGCTCTGAACACAGGGATGAAAAATACTATTTCACTGGCAAGAGTCTTGAATGATTTGCCCTCTCCACCACTGAAGAGTTCTCTTTGTCACTCTCTGTCTCTTTCATATCCTCACATTCCCCCAAACACAGAAACACTGCTACAGGTTATTCATTTAAAATGCCAGAGCATGACCAGTGTCTTTCCCTTCCTCACCTCCTACCAACTTTGACCTCATCTGTCCTCTTGTCACCACCCTTCACCACTTGCTCATCACTTGTTTTCTCTTCTTTCTTTTCCCTTTGTCAGTATTCCCCCCCTCTGCCAATCTTGCTTAATCTTGCCCACCCCTGCATTTTTAAACTGGATTTTCCATCTCTATGATTTTCATACAATGGACTTTATTTTCTTTTGTCTAAAAAACTTAGCATGAAGTGTTATTGTCCTTGCCCCTCCACTGAGACTGATAAATGCTTTTCAGAGCAGGAATTGATGAGCAATTTGGGCTTAATCCCTGAGCCTTCATCCGCTTTACAGGTTAACACAACTTAAGCAAATTCCTCTGCTAAAAAGATGACAAAGAATTGTGTGTGTGTGTAGCATTAGAGACGAGAAGCGGGATGGTATGGCAGACACAGAAAGATAAAAAGAGATTAGAAGCATTATACATCTGAGCTCAATATTATGCTAATGCTACAAACTCCACTCTTTGACTCAACCAGGTTTTGTATTGTATACCTGCTGCTATTTGTATGACGGTGTGTGTGCGTGTGAGAGTACGTACACTATGAAGAGGTGGTGGTTACAGAGTGGAGGTTATATTGAGTGTCTGCTGTGACTGGATAAGCTGTGTTTGCTGAGGTTCAAGCTGGGAATACAAGACGGGGTAGCAGTAATCTGCTCTGCTACAGTGACAGACAAATCTTCCCGACACTGCCAAACAAGCTCAACACACTTACGCACACACACACACACTCCGACATACACGGTTCATATACACACACATCCTGAATAGCAGAAATATAGAAAGGAAGAAAATGTTAAACATTAAAGCCTAAAAATGTAGTTGCTCAAATGCAATTTCAGAAGGTCTAATTTTGTGATATGAATTGCTTTTACATGAACAGCCCTTAAACAGTTTGTTCTCCAGGACGTTCAGATGATAGTTAATTTCAAATGTAAATTTTACTTGAGGCTTTTTTCCACTGAATTCCTTTTCACCGAGTTAAACTGAATTTTTTTCAGTTTAACGAAAGAACAAAGACTGCAAGTATTTTTTTAGAATTATAATTGCCTCCATTCTGTCATGTTTTTGTTCATTGTTGTTAATTAGGCTTGTGTTGCACTCTGTTAAGTTTAGTTTACAGTAGTATGGCCTTTCACTATTTTTAAAAAAGGAGAGGGTTTGACAGCTGGTCAATTATCTTAGAAATTTAAAAAATCTCATCTGATTAAACAATGTGAAACTATTAAAAGTCCAGAAAACCCTCCACAATGTGTTAGTCCAAAGCTTTGGTCTTTTGTGAGGATTAGCATAAACTTGGTAAAATCATGGTCTTGGGTGGCTGATTACTTATCTGTTCACTTCTCCAGTATTTACACAATTTTGGACAGAGATTGATTTATTTTGGGGATTACTTTGTTGATTTTTTTATGTCACTGCTCGCAGCCGAGTTTAGCTGATTACAATAACATTTAGTCGGTAATCATATTCATCACACTCACATTTGTACCATCACCAGCCTGGATTCTGAATTCTGCTAAAAGTCTTACTTGGCAAAGGGTTGCATGTTAATAAGCTAGAGAATTAGACCAGAACTTTCTGCTATTCAGACTTTTTCTTTGGAAGTGCTCTGGATACAAATCAATAGAATACTTTGACTCGCATTTGATAGCATTTCCCATCCATGGGAAGGCATTCCTCCTCCGCACTGAACAGGCATTTCTCTGCTTTTACCCTGTGTGGGGAGCAGTAGCACACGAGTGGGCTATTTTTGGTTGCTGTTCTTGTGGTAACTAACAGAAGCTGTGCTATGTGCAAGAAGAAAAAACAAACGGTAACAATTCATTTACTGAGTAAATACAACGAAAATAATGTCACTAGTATTCCTTTGCTCTCACGGCCATGACAAGACGATGCTCCTTCTTTTTGTTGGGAATTACAGTCAAATATCTGGAGGCTCAGATGAAACGAAAGCTTTTGGGACAGCCCTATAAAACACTAAACTGGCAAAGATGGTGAACGCAAAACCCTCTTGAGTCCAAAAGACAACAGCTTTTATCTGAAAGCTCAGAGCTGCCTGTTTAAAATGCTTGTGGACACTTAGATTTGTGCAACACTGTCTTGTAAAGGCTGAAAGCTGCAGAGGCAGAAATGATTCTTTGATTCTGTCACCTCGAGATCACAGTGTAATTATTCTTATCTTGAGATAAGAAAGCATGTTTTGTTTTGACAACAGGTTAATTTATGTTATTATCTCTGCAATTATTAGATCATCTGTGGTCTGAATCAGAGAAATGTGAATTACTCAGTGCCTCTGGGCCCAATGATAAACATAGTACTCTCTTTAGAATGATAATAGTAATTATTATTATTTTTTCTATGATTTGACTTACTGTTCAGTTATGTTTCTCCTCTTTTTCCCTCAACAATCTTGAAATCTGAAGTTTTGCTTGATAACTTCAAGCAGCCTCTCATCTTACCAGAGATTGAGTGATTTTCATTTCAAGAAAACAAAAAACAATATGTATGATAAAATGGTTAAACTGCTTACGAAGAGACAAATTATACCTTTTTCTTCACAAAAAGAAATAAAAAATGCGTGATTTTACATAATCAGAATAGCTGGGTGAATATTTGCAGGCACTATTGTGAAATACATTCTTGCACATATCTTCATGTCTGTGGTGATTAATCCTGTCACTTAAATAAAAGTAGGAGGTGGATAAAAAAAAGAGGGAAGCATCACTGGAACATACCGATGTTTGAGCTGTTTAATTAAATCCGAGCCACACAGAAAAAAATCCTACAGTATGTGCACATGGGAAGCACACTTGCAGCTAATTACAAGGCTGCGATTTAGTAGGAATACAAAATGAGGATGTTCACTGCCCCCTGCTCAGGCAACCAATCAACTTGTCAACACAGCAGCCCTAATCATGGTTTGACGAGCAGTAGAGCATCAGGGATTGGACGAGGCCTATTATGATGTTTTAATGAAAACAAAGAGGACAGAGGGGCACCAGACAAGTAGATAACTGTCGTCCTACGCCACGCGTGATATCGCTCCTTCTAAGCGTGTGAAGCGGAGAGGATCTGAAAGCAGACGTGTAGTGTTCCAGCATGTTTGTGCAAAAGCCCCTTCTCCAAAGTAAAGGGATATTGAAAGGTAGAATCCAGCTGCTCTTCATATCCTGTTGGCAACTTGCACTTTAGTGTCTGTTGGTCTCTTGAATACTTGTTTAACGCTGCAGAGCAATTTTCTGCTATTCCAAAAGCAAGGATCACTGCATATATTCAGGTGCCTCTGTTGAACTGAAAAGATTTGAAGTGCCTTCATCTTCTATGATGTGGTGCTCAGCTGTGCTTACCTATAGCACCGAGAGTCCCTCATCGGCTCCGTATGCCGCGTTCCCCCGCTGCCCCTCTGTCTTCAATATCATCTCTTCACGTCTGAATTCTTACATTTCTCACATTGCCGGTCTCTCTGTGCCTCTTGCTCTGCTTTCTTTGTTCTGCTTTTGCTATATCAAATGGGATGCATTGATAGGGACTGCCTGGCTTCAGCTGGACCCTAACACTTCTTATTAAAACCAAAAGGCTTCATTTTCCTCTTGTCCGCCCACAAAACACATTCCCAGCTGAAATCTGAATTGTTCCTGTGAAGGAAAAAGATAGGCAATAAAAATGTCCTTTTTTGAGACAGGGGCTCTATCCCCTCTCTTTTACAACCAGCACTGCAGCCACAACACTGTTGTTTTTCAGCATCCTCCTAACCGTGGACTCATGAAAATTAGAATTAGCTGATCAAAGTGAATTAGAGATTAAATTATTCAGAAGTTGCTCAGGGTTCCTTTGAGAACACTCAGTCTTGCACACTTTACTTTGCGAGTGATCTGTGATAGTCAACCTCTCTTGGGGAGGATTAAAATGGAACTGAATTTCCTCTACACCCATCCACAAGCATATAGAGGTCTGCTAGATATTTGAATAAAAACGGTGACAACTCACATTTGACTGTGTTCTCGTCTGCTGCTGACTCGTTGCTCTTTAAGTTACATGATGAAACATTCGGTTCACACGTTTGCTACTCAAATATATGTAATGCTGTCATGTCATGTTTAATTTATGTAACAAAAGACAATAAATAGTCAAGTTGGTCATTTTTAAGATGGATTTCTTTATTTAGCTATATTTAAAAAATGTAAATTTGTTTTTGTGATTGACATGATGCTGCTTACCAGTCGCGCTAATCGGCTTTATCTGCTACATGATAATGGGATGGGATGGGGTGTACAGCGGGGGGCTGTGGCATGCTGTGCAGAGGGATTGTTAACTGGATCAGGGGCTGCAATGGACCCAGCTGAGGTGCATTCAGAATACGGCGCTTCAACATCACCAGGTGGTGCGAGCATAGTTAACTGCTCTCTTTTTTAGAAGGTTTAAAATTTGCCTGCAACAGATCAAAGAAGACACATCCTGCCTTCAGATCTCAGAAATGAACCTGTAAGCCATGCTTTTGCACTTTTGCTGCTACAGTACTGTCAGTTTGTAATTACACAAGCTGACTTTGGTGAAAACTCCAATTGCTTATTTTTCCAGATTTTCTTTTTTGTTTTCCTGTTTTTCATTTCTGGGAAGTTTTGGACTTAACAAGTCTTTCTCATTCTGAGCTCTCCACTCTGATTAATAACTAACTCTTCTCACACTCCCTTTCTTGCTCCTGTTGTTATTGTTGGCTCTTGCTGCTGGCTTCGACATGCATTTTTATTTTCCAGCGTTTGTTCAGTTTTTAACTGAAGGGAATTGTGTGATAATGCCTGAATGCATCTTGTTATCATTTCTGTAACAAGTCTGGGATTCATAGAATTGAGTTTTTTTTACAAGTGTGGATCAAAGTCATATTCTTGGCTTTATACACATTTCTTCTTATGACATGTAGGCCTGCTTCATATTTTTAATATGAACTGTTTATATCCATTTTTATCTGCTTATCTTTTTGAAAAAGAGAGAGAGAACAATACAACTGCATTCTATGAAAAAGAAAAGACAAAATGCAGAAAACGGCTCTCTGCTGCTGATTAGCTAAAAAAAAAAGAAGCTATTTTCAGAAGGAAATAACATTTTTTCCCAAATGCATTGCCAATTCTACTTTTTAATGTACTGGAATTTTCTGCACCCATTTTTGGTCCTCGCAGAATAAACCTTCGCTTGCACCAAAAGACCTTTCAGCTTTAATCTGGTCTCTCCCATGCCTAGGACTCCACTTCACTGTTAAAAAACCAGAGTGAGTCTTAGTGCTGACCTAAAGTCAGAAATGTCAACTCGAGTGCTCTACCATCTACAATTTGCAGTGGTAATGACAGCATTTTTTTTGTCGGTGAGAGCCGGATGAAACAATGCTTTGCTTGTAGTATCATTGCTCTCCCATTTCTCAAATGGATGGTGACAGCAATCGGTAATTTGACCCCCGTGCTGTGCAGGAAGAATACAGTCCATAAGGATGGGATGTTGGTTGTATGCTGTCCTAAGGGATTTGAACTCCCCTGCATCCTGTTTCTTCATCTCCACTTTATACTGCTTTTAAAACATAAGACTTTGTCAATGGAAAGAGGGAGAACAGGCAAATTGTGTCCCATGCCTGGCCCCTGGAGCTCCTTCATAATCAGTTTCGTAGTTTGTTTGAGTAATTAACTGGTTTCCCTCCTTCCTGCGGATCTAATTTGGGCTTAACAGAAACCTTGTGCATCATATTTACTCAAGGTGCACAAACAATATGATTAATTTAAAAAGCATTCATATATGGGCTAATGACAATGCTAAAATACTGACAGTCACAATGACAATGTTACCCTGTAGTGAATGTTGGCTAACATTCATGTGTTAAGGTTCCCGTGTTTGCTGCCACGCATCATCTGCATGAGGTGAACGTACTGTTGCTGTTGGTATCGATCCTGCCAGCAAACGACTGTCTCCTTCCACTAATCATTTTGTCATTCTGACATTAATTAGATAGGGAGCTTCTACTGTTTTTTTTTTCTAAATCCTTCATCTGTAACCATCAGCGGTTGTCTGAGAGACAGATTTCTCTCTACGAATGGTTTGTTTTTTCAACTTTTGTCAGGTATCTCGCACATCTCCGAGAAGAAATTTACATGGCGGCTGCTAGAGTATTGATAAGAGGAAAAAAGTAATATTTTCCATTAACTGTGAAATCTCTAGCATCAAATAAGTTAGACCAAGAGCCTTAATGCACCCTGAATCGTATTATATCCAATCAATCCTTCGTCACAGTCTGCTGGGAGCTCTGTGTGATGCCTTACTATAACTGCTACAGCATTCAAATGATCACTCATTAGCACAGCAACACACCCACAAAAAATGATGTTTCTATAGATGGCAAAATCCCTCCTAGCACTAAACACTGTAAAACATGTAATAAACTTACTTTTTAGATGTTTCACACGGCTCAAAATGCTCCATGCATGTGTATGAGTTGCTCTTTAATTTCAGGATTGATGGTTAATAACAAAGTGCTTTGTTTATTTCCTTTCATGCATTCTTATTTGAATAATATTTCAATAACCTTTACGTCAGGTGAATTTCAAGTGAATTTAGAGCTATGCTGGAAAACAAAGCAGCATTATAAAGCGGGTACTGTTAGACACAAAAACAGGAAATGAGCCGGACAGTATGTTTGCATGTCTGGAGGGATGCATGTGAGCTTCTCAACAGCAGTTTCTAAAAACAGATCACTTGTGGAATTCCAATAAATGAGTAATTCAATTTTTTTCCGGCAATTCCCTTGCTCCTTGCAGTCAGCAAGCTCCACACATCTCAGGAATTTATTTCATGGCTCTCAGTCTACATGGGAAAATATATCTTTTTACACAGCTGGCATCAATTTTTTTCCCTACTTGTCTTGTGTCTTGTCTTTTTTCAGCCCTCTCCAAAATACTGACACCAGATCTCTGTATTCATTCAGTCTTTATTCATTTAGAATGTAATGAGTGCTTTATAATTTAGGAATGGGGAGAGGGGAATTTTTAACACAGCTGATTCATTTGTCTTTTTAAAGACTTTAAGCACACTCATTGTACCATTTTATAAACTCTTTATAAACTGACACCATATCACTCTTGTTTGGGCTAAAAAAAACATGAATTATTTTACAGGTCCAGTTTCCTTTTTCCTCTGAGAAATCCTGAGGAACACAGGAAACGGTATATCATACATGACAAAGATTAAGATCAGCTTGATCGGAGGGAACAGAAAATATAGTAAGTTATCATTAAAAACAGACGTCATTTCCCTCCTTTTAGAGTTGAGAATTAGACTTTGAAAGCTTGAATGTGTCCCCGATTGATGAGACGGGACCTTGGGAAATTTTACAGTAACAAAACATTTTTTAAAATTCCTTCAAGGAATGTAAACTTGTTAAAAGTTCTCTTTAAAGTTTTACTACGTTTTATTTAATTCAGTCCTCGTGAATCTGATAGAGTCCCTGAAACGGAGCAGTGCTGTTACTTAGCTGTCTAATCACTGCAGCTGATCCATGTTAGACAGAAGAACTGTTCTTTTTTAGATAGAAGAAACTCTTCTTTTTAAGCTGATAATGACATCAGACTCAGAGGCACTCTGGTCTCGGAAATTATACATGCAGCTTTTAACTGGAATTTCCAGCTGTCACTGTTACAGGAATTGTCTGGCAGAAAAAAAGGAGCTGTTAAACAGGGGCAGAGAACTGCAGGAGAGCACACAGCGAGACGTTGACGCACTTAAAGAGCTGCAGATTTTCTCTGTGTGTATAGTTTCATGCTGGGTGGTGATGGATAATATGTTGTTGGCTGCGGTAACAAAAAAACAAATAAAAAGCCACCGCAGTAGTTGCAGTAAAATTTAAAAAAAGTACGAAATACGAAAAAGAAATACTAATATATAGGGCATTTCTGTAGGGGCACTCTGACGGAATGACATGTCAAGCTGTTTTATTTGTGGATCACCTGCCCACACTCATCCCCTCACCATACTCCATCAACTGCCTCGAGCACAGGTTTACTTTTTTCGGTGGATTTTTTGCATTGTAAATAGGAGTCAAGGTGCTGCTGGAATTCTCAGCTCCCACAAAAACATTGGTGAAGCTCGTCTGACGGCAGTGACAGGAGCTGCCAGCTGAGTCACAGGGGCAATGTGCCTCTTAGGTGCAGAGTGAGGAACAAACATGGAATTATGTGCTTTGTGGCTTGATAGTATGGGCTGCATGTAGATTACTATTATCAGGCACAGTCCAGACACATTCAGGTCTGTTTATGCTTTTATTAACCATTTTAGTTAGCAGAAACTCCCACAATGTTCAGCTCAGTCTCACAAAACCACACGAACAACGCAACTTCAGCTGTGGTCAAAATAAGCCAACTTCAGGATCAACCTGTAAAAGCAAACATCGCTAATACATTTCTTAAAAATATCTATAATCTAACATTAATAATTTGTCTGTAGACAAACTAACACAATGCCGCATGTGGCAAGTTCTGGAATGGGAGAATGTATGTGTAGACATGCACAAGGTTATTGATGTGCATTTGTGTTATGCTGTTATAAAAAGGTAGTATAGGTCATTGTGAAATAACTTCATTTACAGGAATGATTGTATTGGCGGAATTAAGTTGTCCAGTGATCTGTGTGTGCAAATTCTAGGTAAAAAGGAAAAGCCTAAACACTCCCGTGTTAGCTGCACGCTGTTTGTTATTCAGGTAAAATGTCCGCGGGGTAATTGCAGTAGAATCATCGACCCATTCATATATATTCTATACTGACTTAATCCACTCTGGATCCACCGGGGGGCCTAAGCCTATCTCCGTTTATCGCACTTGCCACTGGGCAAAAAGCAGAAAATACCCCGGTCAGAGACAGCCCATCACATCGCCACACAAACCAGACAAACAACTATGCACACTCACATTGACTGCTGGGTCAGTTTAGAATCACAGATAGACGTAAGCTGCATGAGAGGATCCATGTAGGCTTTGGTAAACATGCAACAGGAAACAGGACAGCACAAACACCAATACTGCAATGCCACACACGGTAGAGAAAGCAAATGAAACAAATTCAATGTTACACAGTTATGACTTGGTCTCGACTTTTTGAGTGCGGCTCAATGCACTGATCTTGAAGCTTCTACATGGAAATACCCTTGCCCTTTGTTCCAGATTTCAAACAGAAGCTATCATTTGAATGTATTTGGTTGATATGTTAAACAATAAGTAGTTCTCTATTTGGCAAATGATGAAAACAAACTAAAACTGAATACCTTCATTGCAATGAAAACACTGTCAATGTAATCTCCATTTATCAATGTAAGTGTGCAATTTTACTTTTCTATCATTTTGAGGCATGCAAGTTTCAAAGTGAGAAATCCACCATCCAAATCTTTACACTTTCTTTTCTCAGCTGATGTTTGATTTGGTTCCGACAACACTGAACATAGTTTTGTTTTCATATTGTTAAATGTGTTTGGGAGAACACAATGCTCTTCTCCACCACGTGATCCCCCTCTAGTTTCTGTTTTATTGTGGTGATACATCTTATAGGAGTGATTTGACCTCCAAACAAGATTTGGCCACACTTTAATGAGATCTACGTCATGCGGTGCGGTATCTCTCTTGAAGTTAACTGGACAGCTGTTGGGGGGAAGTGTCACCCAGGGGCATGGACAAAGCACCGAAGTTTGGGAACTGAGATGCATTCCAAAACAAATTATATCCACAAAAGCTATGCTGTGTTGACTTCTCCTGAACTTACCTGTAACACACACAAAACATTTTCTCAAACTTCCACAGGAACATCTTTATTGTGGCTTGTTTTGATGTAAAAACTTGACTGAATTGCATTAATGGGATTTAATGCTTTTGTGTTTTTTTTGGCAATACCTGAATCCACTGTTCTAGGTTGACTTAGAAACCAGACTGGTTATGTGTGTGCATCCACCTTTTGATGTATGGATGAACATTCTTTGGGAAGGTATTAGTATATGTTTTTGTATCTAGCAGATGCTTTTATCCAAAGCTTACAACATAGGGGGGCACCGAGAGTTGAACTGGGGACCTCTTGATCTGCAGTAAAGTGCTCTACTACTGAGCTAACCCCCCCGTTTTTAGCCATGTTTCATGATGTCTTAACAGTTGTTATCGGTGAATCTCTGATACTTGCTTTGGTAGAAGGCCTTAGTTCCTTGGAGACTCTACAATTCAAAATAGTAGTAGATTTTTTTTCTTTCCCAGTGAGTAAAGATCCCAGAGACTGGCTGCCCTAAAAATAAGCAAAAAGCAACAGACACCTTGTCGTTACTGAAACCGAACACATGGGAAATAACTCTGGAAAATACCATCTGCAATCTCAACAGCATTTCGACTTACGTCCTTCCTGTGCTTCTGTGCTTCTTTCAGATGGGAAGGTGGAGGTGACGAAGGAGAGCTTGAAGCTCTGCACCATGGGGCCGGGAAAAGTGTTTGGGGAGCTGGCTATTCTCTACAACTGCACAAGGACCGCCACTGTCAAGAGTGAGTTTTCACAGACACCTGAAAATATCCTCACGAGTCCATGTTGAATGTCCACAGGTTGCCCAGGTGACAGAATACTTCCCGTACACACATGCACACGCATTTCCACTGTAATCTGTTGATTTGGTGTGAGGGATTAGGGGTTTTCATGACCATGCTGCCACAGTTGGCATTGGTGTGTTAAACACAGTATTATCATAGTTCTTGGCTCGTGATCTAACATTACCCATCATCAGTGTCTTTTTAGCTCACTGGGGGTCCTGCGAGACCCCCAGTGAGCTAAATTTCAAGGTCTACTGCCTGTGCTTTATAATGTGTCAAAGCTCTGGATTTGAAGGATGCTTGGTATGAGAAGGTAGCCTATCAGAGATTTCAATAGTCAGCCTGAGGGACCAGGCAGATGGTGGATCGCGCACATTTGAGTGCTAGTAAGATAATGTGTCAAGATGAAAAATGTGCATTTAGCTGAAATAGGAAACAGAAAAAAAAGCTCAAAATGCCTCTCTGGTTGGAATAAAAGTAGGTGAAATGAGATGATATACTGCCTGGCAGGTGAAAGTACCATTGTCCCAATGAATACGGTTCAAATTAAGATAAGTCCACACCACTGTCAGTGTGATTTATACCGGAAGACTACAGTTTGTCATAATAACAGATATCCATAGTTCTGAGTTTCCCATCTTGAGGGGAAAGGATTAGTGTTTCCCAGGTATATGTAATGGCATGAAGGGCACTGGTTCCCTTGGGCTCCTTTTTGAGGGCGAGTTGAAGTGTGGAGGAAGCAGGGTCGATGATTTTGTGGCGACAAGGTAGCACATCCAGGGTTGACCCTTCTCAGGTCCTGTGATCTCGTTGCACGAACCAGCCAAACTGACGGAACTACCAGCTCCTGTTGCCATGGCAACGAGGGCCCACAGAAGGTGAGCCAACTCTTAAGGGATAAAATATTCCCCTTCCCACTGGCGACAGAGTGTCTGTCTTTTTCGTTTGTGTATTATTTTGCATGCCATCAGCCCAGTGGCCCACGCTTTCTGTCACGTTCTCCAGACGTCAGTGCCCCTTAATAAAAACTCCTGCGTGGAACAAATGATGTAATTGTCTACATGGGCAAAGTCTGTTTACAGTTTCACAGGGTCACTGGCGCTGGTTCTCAGGATGGCTGTCTTCGCCTGCCTGTCTCCACACCTGAATGTACAGAGGAATTTAACTGCCTCGCTGGCTATTAGACGTGAACATTTCTAATGGAAAGGATGCAACTACAAGTGTGCACAGAGTTACAGCTTCCAATCGAGCAATTCCATTTGGTCTGTGCATGCAACTCCGCAGGACGCTGTATCCTCGGTGACTTCAATTACATTCCTTAATCTCCTTAATCATATACATGAGTAATTACATCTTTAGATTTAGATGATGAACCTGTCACAGGGGTTCATCCTTAAATTATGTGCTGTGTCCACCGTACATCCTCCTACAGCAAAGTAACTCCCTATGCTGTGGTGATGAAGACTCTCACCATTATGTAAAAACACACTAATAAGAGCTCTTGTGTGCAGCGACGCATTCACGGAAAATGAGTGCAGTTATGACAGTGTCTTCATCTCAGTCTGCCATGTCAAGAACAACCCAAAACTTTTCTATAGTGGAGCAGAGAATGTCAAACCTCTTGTGCAATTACAAACAGATATATGGGTATATTGGAAGACGCTAACTCAGATGATGCAAAGATGAGTAGAAATTAGATTCATTGTCTAATTTTCAGGATTTAAAATTTCCCGATTGTTAAGACAAGTATACTAATATACATAAGGTGCCAGGCCATTTGTTTGGCAATTTTAGTCTTAGCACTGAGCTTTGAGTTTTTCTTAAAGAAAAAAGACCTTTTCAAGTAAGTTATGCCACCATTTTACTCCATGACAGTGTAGTGTCCCTTTGGTGAGCTCTTCCAATCAATATGTTATGTTTGGTTTTCAGATGCGGATATGCAAGTACAGAGCTTTGGCCCCATGTGAGCTCTGGCCTGACTAGCCTTTAACATGGTCCTTGAGAGTTTCCTGAGACACAATAAAAAGGTCCAATACCACCAAGTCCATATTACATTGTCATTTTCACATGACAAGAGTCAGGGAGATGTCAATGTGGATGAAAGAAGAAGAAACAGGTAGAAGTGGGTGACAAAATGGAGAGATGATGAGAGCATTGACAGAAAAATGAGGGAAAAACCTCAAGGGACAGCTGACAAAATAGTTTTATTCAGAGAGTTTCTGTGGTCCTCTGTTGAAAAAAACATATTCAACTGACATGAAAATGTACCAGGACAGCATATCAGAACGTCATTCAGCATGTTGTCACTTAAAGCTGTATGGCAATAGAAATTTTAACATTCATTTGTACCTAATAACATTTGCGTGGAAAAGATCCCAGATAGATTACTCTATTTAATGAAAACCGGTTGTATTGAATTCGGTTACATAATTGCATGCACTTTGAAAAAAAATCAAGATTCTATTCAGTTAGATTGACCCAATAGAAATGCTTTAATGAAATGACAAGGTGTTTTCACAGACAGATTCTCTGTTATTTAGCTTTTAGCCATCTAACAAAAGCAACATAAAATATGTGAATGAAAACATCTATAATTAAATTTTGCTTTAATGATATCTCATGTGCTTTTCTCTGTTGACAAAAAGTTGGAGCACTGGGGCATGTGAGTTGCATCTATTCCCATTTTAATCTAGTTGCATATAGAAACGCAGGGGTAATTTTCATTTTTAATAAAATCTTGGCCAGACTAACATGCTCACATGCATTTTAAAAGTCTGGTTTTGTTAATCAGGGATCAGCGTTTTTAACTTGTTACTCAATTTATTTTCAAAATGGATTATTTCAAAAGTGAATTAAAACTCTCTCTATGTATGTTCCCAAACCAGTTTCAGGAACCTTTAATGTAATGCTAAATGTAATGAGTATTTCCCAGCAGCAGAAACCATCCCACACACATTTTCGGTCTGTCTGCGTCAGTCACTCTTTAACTCACCCATACAGAGAGGATTCAGTCAGGTCTGACAAGCATAAGGTTCTAGGATGATCCATGTCAAATGTGGTTTGGCCTTATTTCATATACTGGTGATGCCTTTCCTTTTATGCTAGCATGGACATTTGAGAATGAACCGTTGAAATACTAATACTAAAATTACTGGAAAAATAGGCATTGTAATTAAAAAAGAAATTAAAACTATTATTTTCTTTATCGTTTTCTTTTTTTCTTTACAGTTTCAATGGGTAGTACTTTATTGTTATTAATTGTAATTTTGGGCATGACACAACTTATCTTTTAAACAGTTTAAGGAAAAGCAGAAATCAGGACTCAGTTTAGCCTGTCCTACTTTTTCACCGTGGGTGAGCTGTGCACCTCAGTGGGTATTTCAAGAGCTGCCTGGGGATCCTTACAAAGACAGTAGAGTAGCTGTGCTATCTTTCAATCATCATTTTCTGAAAAGTGTATTCAGATAGCTGTATAGATGAAAACCAAGCATTTAAAAATGTTCAAACCTCCTGTGAGGTTTCAAGTGAAGAATTTCAAGTGAAGAATTCAGTGGAGAAGCCACACATACATATGTGTGTTTGTATATATACAGTATATATGTATATAATATGTGTGTGTTATGTTATAATTGGCTAAATTCGCATAAATTGGCCACTAATACATAGGGAATTAAGGATGTACTTTAATTGTCTGATGCATATATTCAATTGCTAATAGAAATGCTAACTAGGTTAAATTTAAACATCATATGCTTGGAACCAGATCTATATCTCTGACTGGCATTTCCATTCTCCATTCTTTCAGTATTTGACATTTTATTCTTCTTCTGTGTCCTGACTAATGTATGCCCTCATTATGAGGAAAGATTTTTATTCCTCTCAAATGGGAGCCACCCAAACTACAACAGAAGCACACTCATTTAAGCTTTAAGAGAGAGAAAAGCTTTCCATCTCTTCACTTTTCTGTATGAAGCTGCACCCGATGAGGGGTAGATGCGAGTTAAATTAGAAAAAAAGTCTTAAACCATATGTTTCCATGCTATAGATGGCACGGTGGAACCTTTCTGTTTGGAGTTTGCATATTCTCCTGTGTCTGTGTGAGTTCTCTCCAGGTACTCTGGCTTTCCCCCATCATCCACAAACATGGGTTAATTGAGAAATCCAAATTAAACATCCTTTAGGATGTAAGTGTTTGTGCTTGTTTGTCTCTGTGTGGCCCTGCGATGGATTGGCAACCTGTCCAGGGTGTACTTTGCCTCTTTTTCTTGTCGGCTGAGATAGGCTTCAGCCCCCCCGTGAACCCATTGGGAATAAGCGGTATAGAAAATGGATGGATGGGCAGAAGGCAAAAAGTCTGAAAAGCTAATGGCACGTTTGTGCAACGGACATTGTGCTTTTGTCCATTGTGATTTTGATCGATGGGTATCATTACAGGAGACACAGATGAGTGCTATGGTTCAGCTTGGGAATTGAAAAACATAAAGATACCAGGAAATTATAAAAACGACTAAAAGCAAAGACCGTTCCAGAGAAATGAACTTGTGGGGAGAAGAACCAGTGTCCTTGTGAGATAAATTTAGACAATTGACACTACACATACACAGTGTAACCTTTTAGTACTTTGACAAGAGGACCTTATGCATAGGTCTTATTAGCCATGTCACAAAATTACAATTTACCCTGCAAGAGATATGGTTGCAAGGGAGGGAGACTAAATGATGTGTGGAATTCAAATGAAATGAAAGTTAATGTATTCACTTTTAAAATACTTTAAACAGAACAAAAGGTGTAGAGTGGACAAACCTCTTTCTGTCCAGCTGTATTCCTCATTGTTCCGCTGCCATTCCTCCTCTGATGTGGCACACGGGTGTGATAACTCAGCACTAATGCCAGGAGTGGTGGAGCGCCTGGTGGCACTGAGGCAGCTGCATACATGGCAGGAACCAGTATCATTTATCACTCTCACACAGTTCTGGCTTGAATATCCCATCACATGGTCCATTATAGTATGCATCCACTTTAACTGAAGACAAAAAGACACTGCTTGTATTGTTAAGGACATTACTTCAAAATCTTCTCTTTATGTGTTAAAATGCAATCTGTCTTATCAATAAAAAACAAACTGTCAGAACTGTGTTTTTTAACATAAACACAGCCTTTTATAGATAAAGATGTAGACATTACTTTAAAGTTGTTTCTGCTTTTGACAGATTATATGATCATTTTATTTTTCTACTCTATTGTTGATATAATTATAGTTGATTAATTCATATGGTTGTACACACTAGAGTGATTTATTTCAAGGTTCTGTGTTCTATTTTCAGGCACAAATTATTTCTAATTGCATTTTTGTGTGCTGTATGAATAAAAGTAAACTGATTAAAAATATTTACTTTACTGACAGAAGATGAAGCAATAGAACAGCTTAAATCGGAAGATTTCTTAGAAAAGTCCTTGTGATGGAATCATAGCCAAGCTGTATGGTATATCTGCCCTTCCTTCCGCTGAGAGTGAGCAAACAGTTGTGTTTCTAATCGGTCTTAAAGAGGAAAACGTGTATGTGAGATTGTGTAAATGTGTGAGTGTGTGTGTTTCAGACTATGCCTGCACAGTCTCAGGAATCAACTTGTCCACTGTGAGGAAATCTTGTTTAGGCAGAAGGAGAAAAGTCACAGATCTGACTTCTCAGAGTTAAACAAGATGATTGGTGCTGAAGGTAGAGAGTACTAGCATGTACTTTGTTTAAATAATAAAACATATTTCTTGTTAGGCTGTCAGAGTGCCCCTCTGCTCTCTGACTCTGGGGTCCACTGGCAGGAAAGAGTCTCTGATCCCCTCTGGAGTCATTTCCTTATTCTCTTTCATGTTTGTGACAGATCAGCTTCATTAATACACCATGATTTATTGGCCTAAAAGTTTCAAGTTCATACTAAATGCCACATTTCAATTACTTATTTTCCTCGCTTACTCCTTCTATTACTAGGATATTAGATAAGTTTAGATTGATAATTTCTTCATTCAACTGGACTCCACAATTTAAATCTGGAAAATATTATAAGCACCAGATTGATTATCTAAATAAATCTGTACCACTTGATAAAATGTTTCTTATAAATTTGGAATAGAATCACATGAATGTACCCAGTCAGTGTCCTTGTATAACAAGGAAATTATTTCTGAGATAGTTTTTTAAAAACGCTTTCAAAATGCACTTCAAAAATATTTCTTGGAAATTGAGTCAAAACGCACACAGCTGTGCACAGTCTCATATGTTGCACGACAAACATGCTGTAGTAAATGTAGCTCAGTGTTTCATTTATTTTTCCTATAAGAGAATGATGGCAAATGCTATGGCAGCCAGATTTTGTATCCAAGGACATTCTTTTGTGTTGCTTCTGAAATACTGCAAGCAATAGGCATGGGTATGGATAACACTTCGCACTCATTCTTGTTCACAGGTTTGATAGAAGTCTTGCCTCACTGTCTTTGTTTGGCAGGCTGGGTTTACTTGCAGGACTGAAAACGAATGCAGTAACAAAAATAACGATTATGTCAAGGTCTCTTCAAACATCAGAACAGTTGATCCCAGTTATTTGTAGAAATGACTAATCTTGTAAGTTATAGCTGTCTGCGGAGCGATCAAAAACAAAGATCATGTACATATGAAAATGCAGTGACGCTCCGGACTGAAGCAGAAATAGTCTATGATGCTGCAAAGGTTTGTGCTTGTATCATTCTAAATTTAGATAACCCAGTTTCACACTCGAATGTTAAACATCTACATTGGTCCATGTCACAAAATGGAACCGATACAATACAGAAGCTCCACAACCGTACGTTTACTACAAATGAATTGCATATTTGAACACGGCTTTTGGAATAAAAACGTCTTGTTTTGTATTACATCAAACTGTCGAAACACAAATTCAGCATTTTCATAGATCCTTTGGAGGAAGGAGAGGTTGTGTTGTGGTGTTACACAGCAGACTGCCAGAGAACAGAGACGGCATTATTAAAAATCTTTTCATTTGAGGTTAGATGATGCAAACAAAGAAAAAATCAAATGGCTTTCCTTGTCCAATAATGAATTAATAGCAAGGATCCTATACCCTGGACACTTAAGAACAGGCCAGTTCAAATGCTACCTTATCACAATTTTGGGGCCAAAGAGAATTGCTATCTAGTAGTATAAAAATACAGTCGTAGAGAATTCAAAACATGATATCAGTCTTCTGGCAAGTCATTTCACACTTCAGTATTTGAAATTGGAAAGTGGGAGAGGAGCAAATGTTCTGCAATGATTCTCAAGAGTTTAGATGCAAATGTAATTTCATGTTATTTTAGAAACGGCTATGTTCTTGGGATGTACCATGTGGGGATTCAAAGCTACCATTAAATGAAGCAGACTATTTCTTTTTGTCCATTTATGTTATTGCAGTCTCTTAAATATGGATGACAATCAAGAGGTCAAGTTGAGCAAAAGAGCAAAATCTACTGTGCTGCCGTATCTTTTATAAATAATTTTTATAGTACTGAAACTAATTAAACACTCAACTATTTGCAGTGAAATCCAGGACTGATGTGAAAGACATAAAGACGACACACTAAAAGATAATCATGCAAATGAAAAAATGAGGTATATTAACTTCACAGCTTATGCAGGCTAATAAGCAATTAGACAAGCAGAGAATTAGAGATAACACCAATAACACTAACCAGACTAAAGTAAAAGCAATCACAAAAGACTGCTCTAAGGACAAACTGTGATTCCATCTCAGATGATTGACATTTTCACGATGATTTTCGGAAATTCGGCTGCAAAACGTCACAGCTTTAGGGTTTGTGCCACACAGAGGTTCAGCGGAGCAGTGTTGGCACATGAATCAGGATTTTAAAGGATCACCGCGAAAAACCCAGGGACAGATTGAAGAAAACAGAAAGAATGGCTCCGGCAGACAGAATTCCTTTGGGACCGAGTTGGAAAAAATGCGCTCTGTTTCCATGGCTGCCATGGCAACACTGTTGCCAGCATGCAGCAAGAAACAGGATGGTAACAGGGTGAGGGTAGAGCAGCAGCCCCCACCCAGCCGTCTGAAGTCACTTTGGTGGTCAATGTGTTTGATTCTGTCTGATGTCTGTGCGACTTCTTTTAATGATTTTGTAGGAATTTAGTGTTTTTTGTGTACAATTGGACTCAGGGCCCCTGCTGCTGTTGTTGTCCTGTTTCTATGTTGGAACGCAGGTGTGAGCCTAGAGGTAGATGCTCTTCTGGGGCTATAGACGACTTGAAAGGTTAAAACACCCAGAGCGGCAGCTTCAGACAGAAGCAATATACAGTTGGGTGGAAAAAAAAAGGTCCTGCAGGCACAGCTGCTTCTCTTAGACATTTTTATACTCGTCTCAGGAGACAGTAGGGATAGACTAACGAGTTAATGAGGGCAGGAATCCTGCTGCCGGGTACTGTTGAGTAACTGAGGATAGCTCTCAGCATTTAGTTGTTTTTTTTCTGCCTTTTTGGCATTATCCAGGAGGACATTTGCATTGCTCGTAGTTGGACGCAAAGGGCAGGGTTCTTTATATATCTAGCCTAGTGTGGTCAAAAATGGAATTGTTACGAGCGTACAGAAAACTACAAAAATCACAAGAAGTATGACATTTGGAGGTTTCTATCCAGTAAGGACAGAGGAGGATGTGACTCTGCATTAGTATCAAACAGCTGCTTCCTACCTAGAATTTCATAATCCTTATCTTGCGTAGGGAAATGTTCAGATGACGGTATTCTTCTAAAATATTCAAATAATCCTGAATACAGTGACAGATAATGAGAAATGTAAAGGCATAATTTGTATCCCAACTGTTTCTACATCAGCTGTGTGAAAGTAACATCTGCCGGGGGTGTCCTCTGTTATTGTGGCAATTTAGGTTTAGTAGAATTAACTCATCAAAAAGCTGCTAATGTGTTGTCTTAGCTTTTAATTTGATAAGTTAGAGACAATTGTCAGCAAGCTTGAATAATTAAACGCAAAGACCAATAGCATTCCTCAGCCTGAAAGGGAATTTTTCCATTCAATAGTGAATGACTGGTTGATGCTTGGTAACACTGTTAAGTCAGGATGTAGGAAGAGATGCTTTCTGACCTGCAGTGAGTGAAAGAGCTGGCCACTATTTATGTTTGCAACATCAAGCAAAGCTTGTGGGTGAGTTTTGTTTTACAGATAGGATGTTTGAAATACTAAAGCTGCAGTTTGCTGAATTCCACCCTCAGAAAGCAAGCGTAGTTTCACGCTTTATACTAGGCTGATGGCGGTAAATAATCAGTAATATTTTTAATTTGCATCTGATGAATATTGGACATCGAAGACCTTTTAGATAGCATTTGACAAGAAAAGTAAATCAGATAGAGAGATTTTGGTGCTGTTGATCATTTTATAGATTTCTTGCACCAACAAATCAATCTGTTTTCCACTCATGCGTTTCCAGGAATGAGAGACATATTATTGCTCCCACTAATTATATTTAATGTTCTTTAAAAGCAGGCACCCAGTATCTACATGCCTTATGTTCGAGTTGGAGTTAGGTCAGAGTCTTCAAGGTTAGACTCAACACTAACTGGTAAAATCACCTCCTCCACTTAACTAAAGAAATAGGCAGCTGTTTGATACTAATAGGTCATTTATTTTCCTGGCTTCTTGAACGCCCTCAAAAGTATCTAATTTTCCTTGAAAACCTATACAGTGTGCTTCATCTGAGCCTCTGAAAAAGAACCACTGAGTGACTCTGAGTTTTCCTGTAACAATGATGGACAGGACCCTTTGAGTGAATAATGAACACTGGGTATTCACTAAATGGCGAGTAATAAATCAGTCAACACAAAGAGAATGTCATTCATCGATAAAAATCTTTATCTTAGTTTGTGTTTTTGTTGAAGTGGAAAAACGCACAACAGCAATCAAAACAACATACTATTTCAAGCCTTGAAGTAAAATTTGTCCATTTGCATATCATTTCTATCATACAATGTAATAGGTTGAGTTTATTTAACTAGAGGAGCAGATGGGGAGTAAATTATGCATAAATATAATAGAAAATGTATTATCTGGGGAAATTTCATGAATTTGAAAAGCAGCAACGGAATAACATTATGAGACCATGCTATCTCTACCAAATGGCATAATTCTTGATTTTAGAAATTATTTTAACACTTTTAAGAAAGTGTTTACTTCTGTCAAAAGTCTCAATTTAAGTGGAATGAGACAGTTTTATGTGCAATTGATAGATTAATCTAACAAACAAGAACTTTGACAAGCAACATATAAGTACAAATGAAGCTTTTACCAAATTAGCTGTTACTCTGACCAAAGCACTACCTCATCTGTTACAACATTACCTCAAAGGAGATGGACTTACATGATGTTTCAGTTTTTGTTGTTTTTGTTGTTTTGTTTTTTTTGTTAAGTGAAGGCATTAAACTAACTGCAGGGATTCTGTTTCTATTTGCATTTATATGATGCTTGGCACTTTTCGAAACAGGGTTTCTAAATATCTCTAGCAAAATAACTACGAGAAAGAACTTACCTGTGAAATGATAATGCAAGCACATTCAAAACAAATTAAACATACATGCCATTACTTGCTCATTGACTATGAGAAATTGCTGGATATAGATGTTCAGCTAAATTACGTAGCATGTGCCAGCACCCCTCGCAGCACCAACAAAATAATGCAAAATGCAGGTGTTTTTGTGATATTACTGGTGAAAAGTTAACAATCAAGGGGAGAGTATCAGGCGAGAGATATTAAAATACAAATAAATTATATGTTGAGGGCAATAATAGCCGAAACTTTAGAATAGTTTTTTCTTTTAAGATATTGAACAGAGAAATGCCTTTTATTATCTCTGGGCCACCTGCTGCCAAAGTAGCCAAAGCTAATGTCTGCATCATTATTCTTTTCTGTCTAAATGATGTACTTTCTTTATGGATTTTACTGAAATTGAGTGGAACTTTGGAGTCCTGCAGGCTTTTTGACATAAAGAATACAAAAATCATGAATGTGTTCACAGCTGGAAATTTGGGCCGACACAAGCATGTCGCAGTGTCAGACTGAAAGAGGATTGTTCCCCTGGATCTCTTCCATATTTCAAGGTGCTGAGTTTTAATCTTTGTTTTCACAGCACAATGCATCTATGTCGGTCTTCTAAAAAGCAGTGATGACAAGACGAATGATTTCTTATGTCTCTTGTACTTTTACATTGTAGATTTTTACCTGAATTGGCCATTTTGGATATTTCATTGTGAGGGGTCCATATGACTATCTACATGTACATCTATAAAGTGTCACCTGCCACAACATGGACCAGGCTCTAAAAATAACCACCCTGCTGCTGAATAGTAAACGCACCTCATTTCCTCCATTTGATTTTCTACAGCCGGGTGGACTGAAATTTATCAGGTTATTCAAACTGATTTCCTCTGTGGCAAACAGTTTCTGGTTGATTGCCTGTAATGATGAGGGCAACAAACAATTCAAACGTACCCCACAAACCAATGAGAAAGCTATATATGATTAAAAGGTAATATTTTTATTTTACCTTTTCGTCAATGTTCAGATACCGAAGATTGGGAAGCAAAGATGGATTCTTTGCTCTGCCCCCACTGTGAGGCGGTCGTCCTTATCTCTGTCAGGAACACAGTACTTACATCATACATGGATGACATGAAATCCGTGTGGAAAACCAGAGAAGAAATTGCTTAATGAAAACATATTTTTTGAATGAATGAGAAGAGCAAGAGTGTTGAAATAAGTCTTTAAAAGGAACTTTTTCATTTTCATTTTGTAGCTGAATGTAACAAAAACATTCAGCAAATAAAATATTATATTTTCTTAATCCGTCTGCAAGAAGTGCACAATACACAGATGATTAGTTTATGTAATCCAAGATTTCATAAGCACCTATCATTCCTTTTCCTTTAGGTTTCTCTTACATATATAGATAGAGGGCAACTTGTACAATGATCATTTACTTTTGGTACCTGTTACTTTGTTTAGCTTAATTGATTAATTTAGCTTTATAAAACAATTGAATTTATGTTTCTATCATTTAAAATGAATCATTTTCCTGTGTGCCTTTCATGTATTCTACTACAACCTGACCATACTCATTCTTTCATTGTACAAGCTTCATCTCAGGATTTGATTGTACAATTTGTCATGCCTTTTCTGTTTTCTATTAACCTTATTGTCATTCCAATACAGGTCTGTATACGTTATCATTCTCTATCTCTGTATTTCACTACATATATTACCCCATTTAATTTCTTTAGATTAAAAACAAAAAAACGTGTTACTATTGTGAGGCTGCTATATTTCTGTTCTCTCTGCAACATACTCACCCTCCATGAAATACGTTTGCCAATACCACTCAAGTATAATTATTATGACTCAGAAGATTGCTCTGATCCCATTTCACTCGAAAACCGCTGTTGCACAGTATCCTTCAGATAATGTGAATTTAAGCTTCCTGTTTATCCACATACCTTACTTTATTGAGGATCGTTTGTATTCTGAGAACAGGAACTTTGCAGTTTCTAAAGTTTCTATTTGTAAGAAAGCTAATGAATTTAAACTGAAATTTCACTGTAGCAACAGTACTGAAAAAACTGCTGTAAAATTTGCTATTGACATTCACGGCACTCTACAGATCAATTGTAATGACTTTTTCATGTGACTTTTTCTCCAGCAGCAATATAACGTTAACATTTCTACTTTACGTTTAAATTTCTCTGTAGCTTTAAGATGGATGTTTTTGACATTTATGTCTGACTATTATGTCACCTACAACATTAAATGTAAGACCTTATAACCCTGACCTTTCAGGGCCATCATTCTGAGGAGATTCATTGGTTCAATGTACCACTGAATTCTCGATAAATCTGAGCCACTGTACCACAAATTTAGTGCTTATTGGCAAAATCGGGAATTTCAGTTTATAATGCTACACATTGTCTGATAAAAAAATTCTGCATACCATGTACATTGATATTTATCACCATAGCTTTGGATCCATAAGATTTCAGGCTTTCTAAAGTTGTAAATGGTGTACTGGATTACTCCAGTATGAATAACTATGTGCTATTAGAATGAAACCTTTGGATGGCCCTTTCAAGATGGAATGGAATGCGTATTCAAAAGGGTCCAACTCCAGTGTGTTTAGGATTAACTTTACAATAGGATCAAATGTTCGCCTGGATGTTCAAAAGGTTTGGATATAGAGATGAGTTCTAAATGGTCTTTTAACTTTGTGAGTAAGACAAACCTAAAAGCCCATTCTGAGATACAGTGCTGTTCAATTAGCCTCTCATGGGAAATTTCTATCTATAACAGTAGTATTCTGTGCACAGTGTTGGATTTATAGTGCACATACAGATGCCTTTTTTAAACTTTTATTTACAGACATGTTCGGCCAAGTATTATTCCCTTTTTTAGATAGCTCATATTAAACATTTAATTTAGCAACATTATTTGGTATTTGTTATCTTGATAAAAAGATGAAATAGCTATGTTCGCATTTTGCACAACATAGTGCAAAACCAGCAGCTTCTCCAAATATGGACTCCCACCTGAGGTGACTGTTGCCAGCTGGAGGTTTTAATTGGTGAAGCCAGCTTTTCTGTGCAAAGATTGATAAGATATGGCAGCTGTAATGGAAATACAGTTCACCTTTCTGCACTGAAGACATGCAATACTGCTTTTAACGTACATTTTTCATTAAACAGTAGCCTGTGGCGTTGTCCTGCACTATTAAGACAAAGAATTGATGGTTGGAATTGAGCAATTCTTATGGGGAAAATTCTCATGTTTTTTCTTCATCAGGGTCTACTCTGTCTCCAGTAAATGACCTGCCCTGGTTTCTCACGCTCTAAAGAGCTCATCTAGATAGAATCAGACTTGCCTGATGTTATTAATGACTTAGGGGGAGAATAGATGACTCTTATCCACCCATTCAGACTTGACAGCGCTACTCTCTAGAGGCTTTGCAGGGCAAAATACTGGGTTCACGTCAATTAGTGGTTTTGCATGTGATCATGAATGTTTGTTTGTCAGAGTCGTAAAGAAGATTAGGTTGTTTTTGTCATTTTGTTGGAGGCAAAAAGGGGATTTGTATATTTGCCAAAGACATGCTTACTAATACCAACATTTTGCAACACATTTCCTTACCTGTGGCTGCGGCTGTTGAATGATAATGAAAGTTATTTGACGGATGAACTGAAGAGAAAGGGAGAGGGAGATCTAATTTTAATCCTCAATTTCTGTCAAAAACTCTTAAGACATGGATATATACATCGAGCAGGTGCTCCATAAAACGTACCTCTTGTCATCAAAGTATACATCCGTGCAATTCATGTCTTGAGACTTATCTCACCTTTGAGCACCACTTCCATGTAGCGCTGTAGGGCTTTCGGAGAGAGGAGTGGATTGTTTGTTCTTCAACTGGAAGGAGCTAGAGACATCATCTGAATCATCATACATGTGGCATAGCCTGTTTTGAATGGTTTCAAACCCCATCAGACACGTCACTCATAACAATCACAATTAAAGTCATGATATTGCAGGAAGCTTCACTGTCTCCTATTAGAGGGTGTATGGATGGAAGCTGTCATGACCAGAGCACAAAGAAAAAATGCTTTCATTCTATGTTTATGTGATTTAACAAGCAATAATTAGATTACAAGAACATACACGCATGAAGCATTTACATAATTTCCCAGACTGAAATTCAGTTACAGTGAATTATGAATGAGTAAAATGAATGAGTGAGTACTTCCACTGCATATACGATTTATTTATTTATTTTTCTGTATTTTGTGTCATACAGATGATATCCATACATTCATTGTTTCCTTTTGAGTTGACATGGCTGGGGAGCCGGTAGTTTTGACAGTGTTTACAATCAAACAATTGATCCTTTGTTGCAGATAATAGAGGGGTTAGGGTTGCAATCACCGAATCAAGGAGAAGGAAGGAAATTAAGGATTGTTATGAGCACTAATCCTTCATATTGAGGCCAGATAACATTTATTATGGAAGAGCTATCAGGACAACAGAGAAATGGGTGTTAAACACTATTAACTTTACATGAATATTTAAAACCTGGTGTAGTTTTAGTCTTCAATTCGGATGATTTGCAGTAATAGTAGCATTTACTATCATGCATACATATATTTTTTATGCAGTGTATTATGTTTCTGAGACCTCTATACTGATCTGCATGCTATTAAAAATACCTGGGAAA
Source organism: Menidia menidia (assembly GCA_907169785.1). NCBI lineage: Eukaryota > Metazoa > Chordata > Actinopteri > Atheriniformes > Atherinopsidae > Menidia > Menidia menidia. The sequence goes on from CAJRST010039999.1 coordinate 8,126,209, forward strand.
TAAAGAGCAGAAGCAAATATGCACCAGTGTGCAGAAATAGGCTCATGGCAACAGACATGACATTGAAAAACACAGGCTGGACTCCATTGGAAAATAGCTTACAAAAGAGGCAGCAAAGCTAGAAAAGGTGCACACAGTTGTTGAGCCTAATCTGAAGACAAATGCTCTGAGAGCAGATTCCATAGAGCTTACAGAATCCAAATCCCACCTGTTCTCAACAGGTGTTTTTGGTCGTCTCACCAGGCCAGATCTGCTCGACTCAGTTTAGGAAATGCGCATTTTGGATAAAACTGTCTATTTACTTCTGTTTGAGAGTTTCGGTTACAGTTTCACACATGCAGAAAGAAATACAGATACATCCGTATCAAGAAAACCCTCTAAATTAAACCTAAGGCATCTTAAAACACATTTAGTGTAACATTGCCTTTGTGTCTTAGTTATGCCATTTTACAGTGTCTCCAATATTTATTTTCCCACTGGAAGACCGCATGTATTTTGGAAATGTTTATTGTCACTGCAAACTAGGATGCAAGACTGAATTTGATCGTCAGGAATGGTTTTGTTGTATGATAATGACTTTAATTACATCTAGACCGAGATATAGGAGCTGTTTCAACACGATTCATCAAAAATGCATCTGGAACAATGGGGCTTTACTATGTTCAGTCAGTAAAGTGGTGCACAGCCAAATGTCTCAAGGCGTTTACCAAACAACTTTATTTCATCAGCTGAGCCGCAGTCCTCCAGAAAGCTGTGGAGTTAATGGTCAGTAACCCATGAGCATTAAGACATTTATCTGCACACTCAGCATTGGCTAAGTAGCTCCCTAAGTCTCACAGCAATTTCGTCAGGTCTCCAAATAATACGTTTACCTACTGCAGTGCACTGCAGGCTCCTTACGTATCTTATTTCCCACTGCCTTATACTCACACTTTCATCGAAAACACCCCATTACACAGTAGATAGTGGGCAATGACGTCTAACCTCCAATTATTTTTGGTGGTGACATTCACAACTGGAGTATTTTCTCCCTGTTTTCCAAATCACCTCAACAGAATGGGCATTCAGATTAGAGAAGACAAACCTATCTTTAGATGGGGCCAGAACTACTAACACATTTATGATAAGGATTATAAAAAGGAGAATTCTAGTAGTGTAAAAATGTGGTTTTGGATGTGGCAACAGTCTTATAACCCATAGTGCAATAATAAGCATATTTCACATGCTTATTGTAAAGATTTTTGTTAGTTTGTCTATTGTTATTTTCTTTTTTCTTTTGTGGTTTCTTGTGTTTAATGTGGACAATTGACCAAATTTACCAAAATAAAGTGAAAAGTGAAAGTGAAGTGAAAGTGAAAGCAACAAGTAATTATTTCTGTTTTAAAAAACATGTATGTCTGCTTTTAAATTTCTGTTTCAAGTCTCAGTTAAAAAAAAAGTGTCATTCTCTTGAATGAGGGCACATCTCACATGGCTTGGCCCGATTTTAAAATGCTACCAAGCTATTGGTCCATTGAAACGGGAAAAAAATGGTGTCAGTGAGAGAGCGGATACAGATTATACTTACTGTATTTGAATGTCAGAATAAACTAATGTATGTCATTGTGAGGATTGTTAACTGAGTTATCACAGAGAGAATTTCCTCCCTCTAGACACTTCAAGGAGGATTTATATATCAGAAATAATGTGAATTATATCTATTAACTGCAAGATGAGTTAACTATTATGGCCAGCAAGAGGACAATAACTCCTCTATAATCGATGAACGACTGAAGTTATAAGAAATAAAAATAGATTTTTATCTTTAAAACTGTCTGGAAATATGTTTCACTCTGGGAGGGTGAGATAAAGTGAATCTCACTGTTTGAGCTACACTCAAACAAAATACCAAGCAGACTGTTATCTGATGTCTTTTTAATAATATCAGCAGTAGTACATGTGCCCTTGCATGATGAAACCTCCAGGGATTTGAAACTTTTTATGTGTAAATCAGGAAAATCGGTATATTCTTCACTTAAATTTGTACGTATACATTTATACAGTGATGGTAATGTGTGTAGTTGAATTTATTTTTGGTAAAGCATTTCATCCTTCCAACCACTACAATATGACTCAGCTAGATGAATAACAATTATTATGTTAAGTGTTGGAATTTCTACTCCATAAACCCAATCTATTCTGCGAAATGGAATTGAATAGGAAAATAAAAAGAGGTCCGTTGCTCTTCGGAAAACCTGAATGTTCTGGTTTTCAGCAGTCTTGGATCGGTGAAGGTGAAAATAACTACTAAAGGGGAGTTGGAAGAAGTATTTGTTAATGTTTTAACGTTCCCAGAATAGCAGTTAAGTGCATTATTTGAAGACAAACCCATCAACAGCTAGAATAAATTTGAAAAGCATTTTTCATTTTTTGAAAGTTTTTCTGTTGGTTGAAAAGTGTAAGTAAAAAAAGTAAAAGTTTTTGAAAAATGTTTATACACACCATGGGTTTTTGGTTCTGTTCTGCTGGAAACTTTATCTCTCCATGGTTATGGGATTTCATCCGGTAATGCATCTTGTTCCAAGCTTTTTCCTATAATGAGCCTCAAAACTGTCAGAATGCTACATTTCGATGCATACCAACACCTTAACATTTGTTTCTTCCAGCGAAAGAGTTCATAGTCTAATTTTGTGCTGCTATCTGAGTCAGAACAGATAGCACCCATTACAGTAATTTAATCTAAGTTGTTTCAGTTTTTTTTCAAACAGAAAAATATAGATAACTGTGATTTGTAACGTAAGAGAACATTCCATCTTATAATTTGATAACTGCTCAAAGAACAAAGAGCAATCAGTAATTCTTTGACTTAAACTAATAAAAAATGGCATGCCGAAGATAGATTCCTGACCCTGAACCAATTAAAATGTTAAAGCACGACTTGAAGCAAACCAGCCATACAGGGCACTCTAAAAATACCTATTAATTCCCAACTACTGAATGTAGTGTAATCAGTCAGATTAGCTCCTATTTGCTCCAAAGGCCTGATGAAAGGCAAGAGAAAACATATGTTTGAGGAATATTTTTGCTACGAGTAATTAAACCTCAAGATTTATGGATTTCCCCCACCTAACCCTCAAGCACTGTTTAAGTAGTTTTACTTTTAATTCAGAGGAATCCACCACATTTTTTAACCTAGCTATTATTCTATTACCATTTCAAGTAATACATTTTTCCACTACGCTCACATAGTGTACCCTTAAAGCATATAGCTGTCGTAGGGCATGTTATGCTTACACTCAGTGTTCCTTTTGTGTATCTCCAGAGGGTAGAAACTGTCCTTTCTGACATTGCTTGTGTGTGGTCTTCTTTCCAGCACTAACAAATGTGAAGCTGTGGGCCATTGACCGACAATGTTTTCAGACGATCATGATGAGGACAGGCCTCATCAAGCACACAGAGTATATGGAGTTTCTCAAAAGGTGAGCAACCTTTCCGCTTTGTCCCACAGTGACACACAAATTACCTGAATAGGTGTCCAATCTGACATGCAATGAATGAAATTAGAAAGGTGCATTAAGGAGGACATGTTTTAGCTGTTTCTCATTAGGTTTTTTCCTCTTTTCCTTTTGGAAATAAATTTGATATATCCACACATTACAGACGGCATAATTCAGTCTTCTGAAAGACTACCTTTTACCTGTTGCAGCTGTTCTTTATTGTCCTGATTTGTTTAAAAAAGACCTGAGCATTAACCTCTTTTTTAACATTTTTAAATGTTTTTTTTTTAATGAGGAACCTATTATCATTTAAAAGGCCTGTGGATTCTTTGTTTGAGCCAGTATAAAAGCATAGGATAAAAGACAGACACATGAAATAGAGTGTGAGACATGCAGTCATATTACAAATCTCTCTAACTCACTGTCCTCCACTTGCATCAACTTTGGTCTTCCAGCCAATAAAAAGATTACGTAACATCTTTCTTCCATTTCATTCTCTTAGCCTGTTGCAGAGTGCTGTAATTTTCTTCCATGTGCTAAATTTATAGTAAGACTGTGGCTGTATTTATGATTGTGACTTACTGTAAAACTACCATCAGGGTAAAAAGGACTGTTCCAGTTCCAATCATCCTCTCTTTCGACCTAAAGACACACTGCACCAAAGTCCATTTATAATCAGTAAAATACACTTATCTAATCGGTTGAAATATGAAACATATTATATGTGAAAGCAAAACCAGTTTGTATTTGACTAAACGAGGCTCAAGTGTTACCAGTCTCCGTTCTGAATGCGTTTGAAGGGTATGCGTGGTGTGGCACTTCATGTCTCCCGGCATGTTTTGCACTGCAGTCGAAAAGACATGTAAATATTTAAACATGTGTTTAAGTTTCTTTAGGACTAACTGTGTGTTTTATTTATAAAAGGATGTCTGATTCACGGGGCCATTCATTAAGCATCACATAATTATATCCCTATTGTGGCCCCCTGAAGAAGATCCTATAAAAGAGTTCTAGTTCAAGATAAGAAAAAAAGGGTATGGGTTCTTGTGAGTCCTCATTCCTACCCTTTAACTCCCGTGGTATTATATATATATAGTGACTCATAAGTTGCAGAGGAGGAAAACTCGGAACAACAGATTGCAATTTTTATTGCGTACTGTTGTTGAGAGTGCCTATAGAGACTTAGTGCCTCTTGCCAGCATATATTTCAAATCACCCAAATACAGTGTTCTGGGAAAAGTAAAGATAATGTCTAATGGTCAAACTCAACAAGGTTTACCCAACCCATAATTCTGTTGTTGATATCTTTAGGGTTGGTGCACTATTATTCAATCTAACATCCTCTTTCGCTTTGGATAAAAGCCTCACTCTTAGGCTTAGAATGAAGAGTCACCTCCACAGTTCTCCAAAAGGTGAAAGTAATGAGGAAAGCATGAAGCAAACTTTACAAAAGTAATACACATTTCTCTGGCCGGTGTAAATGTGTTTAATTACACTTTACACAGCTTGAGTAAGGTTGAGTCTTTGAATTCATCACAAAGAAGACATTGTTAGTGAAGCCTCTGAAGTGTATCACAGTGAATAAATAAAAAAACAAAGCTTTTCGTGTGTGTCCACAACTTTTCAAAAGGGAGACAAGGGTTAAAAATGTATATCTTTCATGTACAGTAAGCATCCTGTTCACCCCCCACTGGTTATCTGGTGCCCCTGTTGAGGAAACAACAACACAGGGATCAGCACAGTGGCCATGGTCAGGGCCTGGAGGCGGAGACAAGATGGCTCAGATTACTGTAATAAAACATGAAAGATGGGGGGGGTAGAGAGAGATGGAGAAACAGAGAGACTGATTATATGGGGAGATAAGCCCTTTGTTCACCAACATGGGTTGTTTTCTCTCCTCCTTGATAAACATTAGGCGAGTTTTATTTAGTCCATTCGCTAACAGGCAGATTGGATTCATTCAAGCTGCCGGGAAGCACAGGAACAAACAATGCAGCACCATATTGGAAAAGTCAAGCCCCATGTGTGGTGCACACAGTTTAAATTGCACATGCTTCACAGTTTGTTCTATGTTATTTATATATATTCATATGCAATGCAGTATACAGACCAACTTCATCTGGAAAGTATTCACTTTCTGACAAGGTTGCATATATTTATGTCCCTCAGTCCATTTAACTCTTAACAACTAAGCTGTTGCCTTTTTTACGCTTTCAAATAAATATTGTCACAGGCTGTGTTCTCCAGTGTAAATTCTGATCCCAGCTTTATAATGATATTCACCTTCAGCTGAAAGAGACCTTTTGCGGGATGGTGTGTCAGCTTGTTTAAATTCATTATTAGCCATTCTTCCATGCCAAAGCCCTTCAGGTGGAAGGTTTTTCAGGGTTTAGCGGGTGCCCAGCCTCTCTGACATCCCCACTGAACATCCCAATGAGATTGAAATGTGGGTTTCACTTTGTCATTTTACAATTCTCTGCTACCTCTTGGCATTTGTTAGTTTACGATGGTTCATCCTATCTTATCACATTTCACCTTTCAGTTTTGTACTGTTTCACTTAACTGTCAAGCTCCTGTGAATTTCATATTGATTAATTGCTGAATTGCATTAATAACTGCAAGCTGTCTGGTCTAAAAGGTCAGCCCCACAGTTCAACCACTATATTTTACTGTTGGCAAGAGGTTCATCTCTGGAAGATTTATCGCTGGGCTGTATAAATTATGTTCTTTGTTAGAATTGTTATCTTGGATTTGTCTCTCCAGATAACACTTGCTCAGTGCAATCTTGTACTCATTTGGGAGCCTGCTGCCTCAGTTTTTAATGGTGGGGATACCTGCATAGCCTCACTTTTAAACTGGCTGGGATTCCTGAGGTTGTAACTCAACAATCACAGGAGGCATCACCATGACAACGTGGTAAATTTCGACAAGGTTTAGAAAAAATGTATTATACTGTGTGATTTAACATCTAACCCTGAGGATTTTTCTAACCTTAACCAATTTCTTTTAATGCCAGAAGTCTCAAGGCTGGACACAGACTGAAGTCACATGATAAGGAGTATGGTTTATAGTCCCTTCTTCTCCTCTGGCTTCCTCACACAATCTGTGTTAGTTATTCAATCCCACACTGGATAAGCAGGTTTTTTGCAGTATTCTGCAGAAGCAGCCAGCCTGTTGATCGGAAGGACATTTGGCTATATCCAACTGTAGAGCAGTTATCTTCCCTTTGGAAATTGACAAAAATGGGTCAACTCATGTGATAAGAACCTGACAGAAGAAGATGTTGAACTAGAAGCAGTATGTGATGAGTTGAAAATGGTAATGTGTTGGTCGTGTATGTTCTGAAGGGTCTGATCTTTGCCTAAATGGTCACTGTTATACTATATCTTCAGTCTAATGGTCTGTTTGGATATCAGAGTTTATTTTGGGGTGGGGCATATAAACGGCACCTCCAATGCATATCATATTCATTTGGCCTTTTTTTAGGACGGTTAGTTACAGGGACTATCTGAGGTCCTCAATTGATTGGGAGGATGTTAATAATTATGATATTTTCTTGGTATTTATATTAACTTGTATACTTCTGCTGTTGTCAACATTTTCCATCTTCTCTCCTGCAGTGTTCCCACATTCCATGGACTCCAGGAAGACATTTTAAGCAAGCTTGCTGATGTCCTAGAGGAGGTAAGTGCCTTTTTGCCTTGTGGCATCTGTAGCACAAAGCACTTAATATATCTTCATAGATTATCATACAGATCAAATCCTTTTTTATTGGTCATGGTAAAGGGAACCAGAAGGAAAATTACTGCATGTTTCAGATAATATGTCCTTAGTGAAGGTATGCAGAGATTATTCTTTTGGTTCAGTGGAAAAAATTGTCCACAATTGGAATTTCATGGCCATTTTTATCCTTGTATTATGTGCAGAGTGTGGTGGTTTTACTTAATGGCACACTTATTAGGAAACAGTTCATTACACAAACCTGTTCAGGAATTCTGTGCACTGTAGCCAGAGACCCTTTCAGTTTTCAGGGTGAATTATTTTAAGTGAACTGAAGCACACTGTTCTGTGTTTTATATAATGCTGTGGTTTGGTATCCATTATGACTTAGTTGTTTCTATGGTAATATGTTTAACACCTTCTGTTTTTCAGGCATACATTTTAAGGAAAACTCTTTTGGTTTCATCTTGCTTTGAAACATCCATAGTTTCTCATTCATTCCCAATTTAAGTGACACAAACCTAGTTGTGTTTTGAAATCAAAGGGAAAATGCTGTTTCACTGTGTGGTGATACAAATTTAATGCAGAAAATGTATCTTAAAACTGGCTCTTCATGGGTTGAGAACTGCGATGGATTAAAAACCGAGGCAGGTTTTACAATTCTTTGTAATTGCTCTTCATTTCATATGCTGATGATATGCAGGCCAACAGCTGCTTTGGAGACAGAGGAGATAGAAAGAAATGATGAAACACGATTTACCAATTAGGGACTTGTTACATGTGAAATTCGTTAAAGAATTTTAAAAAGCCCCTAAAAAAAATCGGTACTTTTTCCATAATGTGGATGTGCAGAATATTTCCACATTTTTTAATTTGTCATAGTATAACATTTTCTAGCCATCTGCAAACCACTTTGATGTGTCCTCCAGCATAATTTGGTTATGCAAATGCTTTCTCACCTCCACTTTTGATGCTAATTACATTAAGGCTTTTAAGATTTTAAACTGCATTAGGTATGATTTTCATATCTTTTAAGTAAATGAGTATCTGAATAACACAATTTTTGACAATGCAAATGTATTCCAATCTATTTCTATAACTACTAAAAAATTGGCAACGGGCAGTGGTCAAAATAAGAAATGTGAGATCACATTTACATATTTGTATATACTATGCTCCTAAAAATGAACATAAATAAAAAATAAAAAAACAAGCGGGTTTCTATGTTGCCTAACGACAACAGAATCAGCACACAAAAATCTGATACTAGTCATTTTTAAAAGAGGAAAGGCATCTTTCCAGGTTTTTGTGCTGAATAATTGGACCTCTCCTCAAATCAATGGTTGGAATGAACTCAACAGACTTGACATTGGGAATAGGTTTAACTGACATTATCTTCGACCAACAAATATTTAGCCATGTGGCCCTCATCAAGTCAGAAGCTCATACTATGCTCACTAATCTACATTCAGCTCAGTGTGAGTCTGTACTGCTGTTCTCCTTCTGCACATTTGTGTGAATTCGTTTGATCTGCAACACAAACTGTGTGGCTCCACTCCTGACTATGTCTGCTCTAGTTTTCTCCTTCATACAAATAATTTTTGGTATGTCTTTTTCCTACATGGCACTCTGAGCAATCTGACTCAGAGTGGAGAAAGTAGAAGAGAGGAAATACTAGTTAGACAGGACTTACATGGACTTGATGTTCTAATGCTTTATGGCTGCTCTCTGTAATTTGTAGCAACTGCCAGACAGACACTGATTGGCTGTTAAATCAGAAATTTTCTCAGCTTTGCACTTCAAACAATGTTAACAAATTAGAAGCAATGCTACCACACTCATTTTCAGCATCAAAGCCATTAATTCAAAAGGAATGAACAATGAGAATACATCCCAGTATATCCTGCCTTTCTCTAAATGAGCACAACTCATCCAAAGTGTTCTTAGTTTAGTTTAAGCAGTGTGCATGCATATGTTCTGGGATCACATTGTTTGAATTTTGTTCCTTATATTGGAAAAAAAATGATTTTGCAAGACTTGATGATGGGGCTCATTTATAGGTATGATCCTCAAATACAAAATCAGGCACTGGTATCAAGTTTCTGCAAACATAGCATGTGGATTTATCCTAATATTCTATCAAAAGTCACATTCAGTAAAAAAAACATTAGCGAATGAATGCTAGTTACTGATGTATGATCATCATGATCTCAAGTACTAGTACTAACACCGATCTGTTCTCACCCAATTGGCTAACAGCGTTTAAAAAAGGAAACGCTACATGTGAAAGTGTCCAAAGTGTCCAAATGGATGATATCTACATATATCCAGCAATACTAAACTGATCCACCATATGAGTCAGTGAGTCGCTGTTTATTCTTTCTAAAATTCCACAGAAATGATCATTGACCTCAGTTTTCTCTGTTCAGTGCTGTTGTTTTAAACATGATATGTACTGCAGTTGATTTGTTGACATATTTGTAACGTACTAGAGTCAAACAAAATGTCAAACATCGTGCCAATACAAAACCGGGAAAACATTAAACTTGATTATGTGGACTAGAATCAGAGTTAAACGGCCAACAGGAGAGCAAATGATCTTCAAACAAGCAATTCATTGAAAAAAATCCATAGCAGAATCCAGCCTAGAAAAGAACAACAAAGAAAAATGGCACAAGAGAAAGGAAGTTGGCACAAGGAAAACAGGAAAACAGTTTAAGCAGATAAATTAGTAATACTGAGGAACCGTAAATACTTTTAAAGGGAACTTTAGAGTAAAATAAATGTATTTGTAAGGGATTAAAAAAAATGTTTTAGTTGCTCAAAGGGGAATTTTGTAGTCACGCAGTAGCAGAAGGATTGGGCATTATTCTTTGTAATTTTTCATTTTCAAACTATTTGAAATAGAAAATGTTGTTTTTCTTGGACATGTAAGTTAGAATTAAACGAAGGAAATGCTTCATTTGTGTACATTGCAACAACCAGGTCTTTAATGTGCACCAATCAGACATAAAAGTTGGACCACTTTGTAATGTGTAACTCTTCCTCAATCCGCTATAAGAGAACTGAGCAGTATGGGTGTGGACAAAGACCACCTAAGGCCATCCTGGAGAGTCTGTTACTCTGATGTTAGCAATGTATCCTTTGTTCCCTGTAGATTGCCGATTGTGGTCTTTGTGAAAGGGGCTTGTGTCCCACCGATGCAATCAGATCACGTCAGATTGGTTTCTTAGATGTTTTGAGGGCAGTTCCACACCATGGACTCTTTGTCGTGGTCTTTGACTGTCCAGTGCTCCGGTGGTGCCTGTGCCTCATAATAACATCCATATGTAACACTGCCTTTAAACCCTGTAACATCTACACAACGGGAAAATATTTTCTCGCATTTTTTTCCATTTCCAAAACCAGAAAGTGTTTTATTTCTTTCCCATTTTGTTATTTTTTGTGATATTAAAGATTTTCAAAAATATGACAAAGTTGATCAGTGACAATCTATACCATCTGTACTGGTGCTTCCTGAGCGTTAGTCATGATACAACTTCAAATCCATTTTTTTTCCATGGCGCAAATGTGCTATTAATGTTTTAATAAAAGATGTCATATCCTTTCCTTGAAAGAACCCAACCTTGAACAAGCAATGCAAGGTGGATTGTATTTCCCTATGCAGGTGTCAGCCATGTGTTTGACTTAAAATCGGAAGGGAGAACATGACAACCTGTTAACACTCTCTAGCTACCACAACCCTGAAAAGGGTTTTCAAAATTGCAGTAATTGAATAGATGTGCTTTCTACATTGTTTTTTACTATTGTAAACATGTTATTATCCATTTAGATAATATGCAGTAGCATTTCAAAAATGAAAACCTTTACCTGTTTTTTTCATTTTCAAGTTTACTAATCATAGCGAGGTAAGCATGGTGTAAAAGGCACCATTGTGTAAAAGGCACCATTGTGTAAAAGGCACCATTTTCCACTTTGTGGTTCAATAGGTAAATGCGACCTATTGGGATCCAGTTCAATTCACCAAATTTAGCTTTACTTCCTCTTCAGTGCGCTTAGTGACTGTCTCACTTTCAAGAAGCAAAAAGGAGACAAAATAATTACAGTGAGCCTCAGTAATGCTTCTTTTCTCTGGTCTTCTCTTCTGACAGACACATTATGAAGATGGAGAATACATCATCAGACAAGGGGCCAGAGGAGACACCTTCTTCATTATCAGCAAGGGGAAGGTAAGGACAGTCCTGCTAGAATATACCTGCAAAATATTCCTCTTCATAGGCGACATATGCCTATCTTTAAAGTGAAAGGGGAGTATTTCTGGATGGAGGTTGGTTATCATCAATCATTCCGTGATAGACGAGGAGACGCACAGACAGCCTACCTCTTTCATCATCCTTCGCGGCAGTAATGGGAGTATATGTAGAGAGAAGAATGGAGTCACTTTGATTTCCCTTTTCAGTAATCAACACTGGCTCCCACACTCGGCACGGTCCTGTCGGGCCTCAGTTCTGCTGGGTGGCTTTCACGTACTTGTATTGCAATACCAAGATGCCTGCCAGTCTTCTTCCCCAAATTTTCAGCACACTATCCTCACCTACAGCATCTTTTCCATGTAATTCTTTAAATTCCACTCTCACCTTCATCTCCATCTGTCAACATCATAATAACCCTGACATCTGACAGTCTCGAGCACTTAAAAAGTAGGTGTTTTATGATTTGCCAGTAATGTTTATAAACTAATGTGACAGTGTGTCATTAGAATTTTTAAAAACACAAGAAAGTGACACATATTCATTGCATTTTTACAAAATGTTCACATTCAATTAATGCAAATTCTTTCCTATCCATTTTTTTCTAGATCTCCTTTGTCACACAGCTACACTGCCCACAGTTTTGTTGATGAATTTTTGGATGCAGAAAAGAACACACTGATACACTCCTTACCCAAAAATTGTTCTGTGGTTTTCCAATTTGTCAGGAAAACATTCAACCATATTGTGTGCACGTATAACGTATTTTAATTCCTCTGCTTGCGCTCTTAATGTCTTCTTCACTAGCACATAACTGTACATATTAATGAATTATTACGCTGTCACTCAAGTATACACAGCATACACGAAGTGTTGCTGCAAGATACTCTGGGACACCTAATGGATGAAGACAAGATTGCTCATTAGGCAAACGATTGTCTCCATCTACTTCCTTGAAAAGCCACTGAAGAGTGATTTGTTTGATTTCTAAGGTCTTTAGCCACTGCAGAGTGCAATCACTCACATGCCATGTCACTAATGACATGGTCAGCAGAGCTAGTCAGGTCCTGTGCACTGATGACATCAACCTGTTCAGAACAGACCAGAGAAATCATTCACATCAGCTATTTTGAGAGATCACTTACATGCATTTTTCATGAGGTGATAAAACCTCTATCCTTAACTCTCAAAAATCCCTTCTCCCAGTTTTGTACCCTTCCTTATCATGCCACATCATCCACTTTCTTTGAATCTCTGCCCTTCTTCTGGTAGGTTAATGTGACCAGGGAAGAGTTACCTAATGGAGATCCTGTCTACCTCCGCAGCCTTGGAAAAGGTGAATGGTTTGGAGAGAAGGCTCTGCAAGGGTAAGGTTACTCCTCATATGATTTCCTCTTTCAATTAAAATCTTCAGCTTTACATGCAGTCAGCACCATCCTTCTGATTTTCATTAATTGGCAGAACCTTCTCTGTTGGAACCGTCTTTGTTGTATGAACATGCATCTTTTATTTTCAATAAGCTTAAAGTCCTTATCCGGTTTTTTCTTCTCACATATTCTTCTTGACATAATAGATGTTTTGCCATATGAGACCTAAAGCCTGATACACTTGTTGCATAATTAACTATTAATCCTGTGTAGATTTTTGTATGCTCCGCAACAACACCAACTGTAAGGCCTTGGGCTCCATGAATAGGAAACAAATAGAAGAATGAGATAAAGCAGTAATAAGTCATCATATTCATCACAGAAAAACTGTGGCATCTTCTTCCAGTAGGAATTAGCCTTTTTATTTTCGCCTCTCTATATTGCATATTTCAGAGAAAACAACCACCTTGTGCAGTTAAGAAGACTTGCTCTAATATTATTAAAACTCATGAAATGGCCTGAGAAATGATGTTACAGATTAGTTTGGGTTTTCCCAAACACAGGTCACAGAACGGTGCAAGATGAGGACCAAAATTAAACTTTAGTCACACTCTTGTGAACAAAGGTGCCAGTGTGTGAGGTACTCCAAAGATTGTAAAATCTAAAAGCAAAGGGAAACTAAAGAGGATCCAGGTAGTACACATCACACCCTAAACAAAGATGGTGGACTGGTACAAACAAAAGGAACTGATGAGAAGAAGAGGAAGACGTTCATCCAATCAGATTGAACAAATTTAGGCTGCTAGCCGAAGGAGTACCAAGCGTAGGAGGGAAACTAAAAAAAATGCACAATTAACAGGCTAAACAAAATAAAACAGGACTAAGGAGGATAAAAAGAGGACATAGACATTAGGCAAATCTTAACCAGACACTGAACATAAACAAAGATCCCATTGATTGTGGAAAAGCAAGTTCAGTTTTATGGCTTAAAGCTTTTTAACTCTCTTTACCAGAGAACTTTGTAAACTTTAACTAATGAAAAATAAAATTCAGGCCGCAGCCGAGATCTAATAACCCACCTTTTCTTTTTAGTTGATCTCAGGCTCCAGAAATATTTTCAAACCAAAACACCAACTAACTAACTAAAAGAAAAAATAGCAGTGTTTATACTCAAGTGATGGTGGAGATCCCACTCAAATACATCAAGTGACAGCCCATCTGTGCTATTTCACACACATCTTTTTCACGCATACACGCGCACACACACAATGACAGTAATGAAGTCCCTCATTGTGTCTGTAGTTTTTTTGTGTGATTTTTTTTCAAAAAGTGTCCTCTGAGCTGAAATTTCATTTAATTTTAGAGAACATTATCTAAGAGTTCTCTGTATATATATTTGCCTTTTTTCTGTTTTCGCTTGTTTGCTGAATCATTGTAACAGCAAGGACAAAATAAATTGTCCATGGCTGCTTTTAATGAATTTTCACCCTTGTTGTATGTCTTTTTCAAATACTATTATTGAATATTTCAGCGTAACTGCTGCTGATAAATTGGAAGAGTTTATATTGGCAAAAATATTAATGGAATGAACAGATACAACAAGATCCCCAATTCCCAGCATTACATTTCTGAGCTCTGTAAGCCAGCTGCTCCAACATTTATTCCAACATAATTAATGCCATCTAAGCGCTAAGCATTCAAACATGGTAACTTTAGATTGTACACAGAAGCTTTGTAGAAATATTTTGTCCAACTAAATGATTAAATAGTACTTTGAAGTAGAGGAAGAAATATTTTTAACTGTTCTAGGTTTGTAAAGGGTCCAGTGCCCATGAAATGCAAATATTGTCACATGGCCAACAGTGTTAAAATGCAATTCAATGAAGATGTCGCCATCTTGTGGCTGCCAAATGTGAAAACTGCTTTAAATCAGGTTTTAAAAAAGAGTTTTCAGTACCACAGAGACTGAAACTGGCCTAAAGCAGCGTGCAGTGGAAAAGACATCCCGGCTTATGCCCTGTTATAACGTTACCACATCTGTTTTCACAGGGAATACTGGAGTTGCTCAGGCAGCAGCGGGAGCTGCACAGATGGCAGGGCTTTCCCAAATGTTAAAGCTAATGACTATGAGAGTCAGACTTTGACAGAGCATTAACATGCATGCAGGCAGTGCGGGGAAGCTTGATCTGGAGGCAGGAAGTCATTGTATAAAATCTAAATGAATGTAGCATAAAAATGTGCTTTCGATGACTGAGCACATGACACAAAATCCTTCTTTGCGATGCTTTTTTTGTGGAATTGTCTTAATTTTCAGGGAATTCATGACTTTGTTGTTTATTCAAATGTTGCTTGTTTTTTCTCAGAAGAAATTCTTAGGCCTAATGTAGGAAAAACCTCTTGTGAAATGCTTGGATTCCATCCATCCATTTTCTGAACCGCTTATTCCCAAATGGGGTTGCGGGGGAACTGGAGCCCATCCCAATAGTCGATGGGCGAGATGCAGGTTACACCCTGGACGCTCCGCCAGGCCATCGCAGAGACACACAAAGATGAACAACCATTGACACTCACTCTTAAGGCCAAATTGGAATGTCCAATCAACCTAACATGCAGGTCTTTGGACAGTGGGAGTGAAATGCTCGAATTCCGTATTGTAATTCTGTATTTCTATATTTGCGCATAGCGGTTTTGAAGGCACTTCAAAGTACTTTTCAAAGCCTTGTTGCTGTCTGTTGTCATAAATGCTATCTGTCTTGAAGTGTCTTGAGTGTCAGAGGTTTATTCAGCTACACCTTTGATAGTCAAACATGTCCCGCAAATTCAAATGCTGAAGATGCTGACTGTCTTCACACTGTGCTTTTGATCAGAGGGCTCTTCTGCGGGGTCATCGTTCTAATTAGGAGTTAACTGTGTGTGTCCTTGCTCATGAAACTCAATAGACCCTTCTCAAAAGCTTCTCTGTCCATCTGAAGATGCTGCCTTTGATCTCTGGGAACAACATATTTACAAATCAAAGTCTATTCTCCTACCTATTGCAGTGGTTTGTTGGAGCTTGATGATTACTGTCCAGTGAGGTTTGTATGTTAAAAGAATCGGACGAATATCAAATGACCCGTTTCCTCTTGAGATTGTATATGTATAAGCTCTGTGTGAATACTGTTGTCTGTACACAGTGTACATCCCAGTAGATGCTTGTTCCAGGAAAAGATTTTTCTTCCTGCTTTATATCCCGTTCAAACATAGTCAGCAACATATCTGATGTCACATTCTGCCCGTCATGGAGAAGTGTGAACTTTAAGTTGCAGGGGGATCTGTCAGTAACGCAGACAATGTGTGTCCTGACCTCTTCTCTTGAGTGGATTTTTCACGTGTCTGTCGGCAGGGATGTTCCTGCTGACGAACCTGAGGTGCTGTATAGAAAAAGCCTGATGTCACTGACACGTGATAGGTGTCAGTGGGAGAACACCTTCAGCCCAACAATAGTGCTCTGATCATTTATCTCCAGAGCCAAGCATAGCATGGGCATGTGCTTTACTGCAGAGCCACATTACTCTTTTGTTTTCTTGGTTTAAACTTACCAAATTATTCTTTAATTATATATTCAGCAGCTCTTTCAGTGTCAACACTTCACTGCTGAATGGTTCACTTCAGGCACTGTCATATAAAGCTCTTATAACTTCATGGGCAAGTTTTGATTAGTCAATAGTTTTTTCAATAGGTATAAATCTGTTGTCAGCTTTGGACTTGGGAATTTAAAAAATGACATGACCCATTGGATTGTTGAGTCTTGAATTCGGCCATCAGCGGCTGGCATTTCGAAACTGATAGTCATGACTGACATTGTATGCTACTTTTGGGCAATGGCTTGTCACTCACAATGCAACCACATCTTATTTCAACTCCCGGCTTTGTCTTTTTTTTGTATCTTTTCATTACACAGTACAAACAACTGTGAGCAGCCATGCATTGTTTGATTAAATTAGAAACTAGCAACAGAGACTAGTTATCAAGTTAATATTAGTATGTTTTTCATTGGCCTCATGTAGAGATAGTCTGTTTTCAACCATCGTCTAAATCAAGCATATATAAATGCTGTTCTCACCACAACAACACAAAACCCACAACAAATAAGATTTTTATATTTCTTGAGATGCAGACATATCTTGTCAAAACAAACCCCATATTGCTTTTTCCTTTTCTTTGGAGAGGTGCTTTTTTAATGTTTAACAAGGCTGTTCTGAACACCAGAATTTTACAAGTTTCTCACAAACGAAAAAAAATAGTATTGTTGTTGGAACACATACAGGTAGGTTGTGCCGACATCAAAGGAAAGCTCGGGTAGGCTGTCTCATACAAAGCTCCGATTTTTTATTTTCTGGCAGTTTTTTCATTAGACATTTTGGACTGATAACATTAGCTTCCTTAAATAGCCATTTATATACACAGTATGTTCCATGTGAAGTTATTCCAGAAACACAACATTTTTCGTATTTTCATCAATTACCACCGAGAGAGGGGTAGTTATTTGAGGAGTGTCACAGTTTGATTATAATGTGTAAAAAGCATGGAGGGTCAAACAGCTTTATAAGGGACGCCACATGTGAATAGAGTAAGATGTTGATGTCAGCATGAAAATTATCCATTTGATTATCATACACTTAAAATGATAAACAAGATGCTTCTTGGAAGCATGTATGTTGATGACTTGTTTAAGCTAGGTTTAAGATTCTTGATGAATTCTATTAGCAACCTATATTTAATGTTTTTCAAGGAGGGAATTTTAAAAATAAGTTTTTGTGAATTACCATCAACACTCAGTAACACTATGTTTTCAACGTACTGATGCTCTCTAGATAGAGTAATAAATAGTACATAAACAAACCCATTGTTTAACACCTTCATAAACATGAAAAAAATTGATTTATCTTACGAAGCAAAAACGATGTGATTTAAAGCCAAATCTTCCAAGCTACGGTCCCTTCCTGCACCACAAGTACCCAAGTTACAGTCTGCAAGCATACAGTATTTTAATAACCCCCTCCCTGGGAAGCCAGATCACTGTCCAATTACCAGGTTCACTGCAGCCATCTACTGGAAATCAACACCACAAGCTCCTGTTTAAGTCCAAAGGGCATTCCAGACACAGCATGCAGCTGCTTTTGGGGAGGTTGTGCTTGCACAACTGTGTGTGTCTTCATTTCCATGTACATCTCATCTTGTGCCACAAGTAACAAGTGTAGAGCCGTCCTGGCATGACTTGCGCTCAGCACTGAACAAATGCATCACACTGACGGATATCGTTTCCAGATTATGTTTCATATAGGATGTTGCCATTATCAGCGCCAGGACACTCTTAAACGTTTTTGCATAGCCACACATATTCTTTTGAAGTCCTGCAAACAGTGCGTAATGAGAGTTAATAAGTGCATGGTTGGTGATCATTACCACTAGTAAAATGTGTAAAGTGTGTGTGTTCCGTGTTAAGTTGATGGTATATATCTACCAAGAAAATTTACATTTAAACCCTTTTTTTTAACATTTCACAACCTTGGATTATCCACTACATTTTTGCCCAACAAAATGTTTATCAATGCTATAATTAGGTCTTATTGGAGCTGAATATTGTTGTGGGAAAACAGACCATGGACAGTAGTGTTGGCTGTGTTTCTGTGTTAAGACCATGGAGGCAGGTCATGGGGAGTTACCAGGGGTTAATTTTACAACGCGTGTGCTATGCTAGAGTATCAGTGGTCATCTCTTGATATATCCGAATGAATGCTGGCAGCTTCTCCTCTGCTCTCTCTCTGTCCTCCACCGGTGTCCTCACCTCTAAAAAGCTGTTGTTCAAACACCAGCTATAACCTTCATTGAAACGGGTCAGCTAAAAGAGGGAGGGAGAGTTTGTGTGTTGGTGGACGGAGGGAGTTGACATGGTAAGAGGAAGAATTGTCACCTCACCTCATTGAAATAGCTTGTCATTTTTATGTTAGTACACAGCAGACACAGAGGGTTATTGTCAGTTTCTGTGCGCACCTCAGCTGAAGTGAAAGGTATCAGTTTGGATCTGGAACTTATCATTTTTTAGCTTTTGATTTGCTGCCTATTGGGATATCGACACGTTCCAGTGACCTGCTTTTTCATATTTTGAAAAGATGAAAAGGGGCATAAAATCATGTACTTAAGGAACCTTCCCGGGAGAATTTCCTGTTTTTGTCCTGGATCAGGTTATGTTAGAAAGGACTCCACTACACTGGAAGTTGCGCTTTGTACTAAATTAATGTAGAGTTTTTTTTTTTTTTTTGGAGAGCTGCCCTTGGCAGTGTGCTACTTGAGAGCTTATCCCTGTGGGACTTGGCGTACTGGACATTTTTTAACAGTGAAAGATGGATTCTTGGGATACAGACTCAGAGGATTCCTGTGACTGGGGCAACTCCTCTGAAGAGGCATCATCAGAGGAGGATGAACTTGATGTCACATATAATAAAAAGTATGTCTGTGCTGCAGTGTATGCTGCCTTTTTAAAATAGTCTTTTTTACTGTGTGCCAATCCTCTCAGAGGCAATGCGGCTGGACAAAAAGATCTACTGTGTTTATCAGCAAACCTCCGATAAAGCATTTAACGTCTATAATAATGCGATTTAGTGATGACATTGCAGAACGTGATAGGTGATAAGACATGTTAACTAATTTTGCCTTTTAATGTTCATTGTCCGCAGGGAGGACATCAGGACAGCCAGCGTCATTGCAGCAGAAGCAGTCACTTGTCTTGTCATTGATCGAGAGTAAGTATCAATAACGCTATATCCGGGAGCCTTATGTCTTTTCCTCACTATTGATTCATAACATTTTAGCCAATTGTACATCTGTGAGCCATGTAAATCCAGCATATCTATAATGCAAGAGTTTATTTATGCAAAAAATGAAAGATTTAGTTGGCCTTGGCATTAAAGGTCTTGAGGAAATCTTTAGTTTGACAAGATTCATCCACTAAATAAAATCCAAACAAACTGGACCTAGTGAGTGCCAGAAATGGATTGTGTATTTGATGCAGCAAGCATCAAGTGAAAGAGAGGTGTACAAGGCGTAGTAGTTATGTCACCAATAAAAATCGGAATTGAAAAAGTTTAAACCACAATTGTGATTTTCAATTAATTCAGTTTTAATTAATATCATCTTGGTGGTCCATTTAATGCATCTGGCACTAAGTGATTTACAGTCCTGTGTATGTTTTTACCTTTAATGAAATGCTTTCATTAAAAATGCACAAAGAAATAATAGAAAAGATCCAAATGCGGCTGCAGATGATTATCTTTTGATGGTTTTATGAAATGTTTGGTTAATTTGAATATTTATAACACTGTTCAGTATAACAGCTAACAAAGTCGGCTTCTTATTACAGCATGAAAATCCCCTTCCTTGTTCGCAACTAATTCAGTTATCATATGGTTTTAAACACGCACACACAAAATAATGATGGTGAAAAAGTGTTTTTGATTTATATGATTAAAACAGGTCAAACAAAATACAGTGCTTTTATGATCCAAGCTGTATTTTGAGCTTGGGGTTGTATCTTACTTTTGGCTTCCTCCTGGGTTCAGGGAATAAGCATATCCTCAGGACTGGTGGGAGGTAGTGAATGAGTCATGTGGCAAAAGTGATTACAGTAGCCAGTCATATTAGAAGCTACTTCTGCCACAAGTTACAAAGACTGTCCAGTTTTGGAGCAGGACATTTATTTCACACTGTTTGTGTTTCTCAAAATGAAAAGTTATAATTTAAATAGCAGAGCAAGGATTCTGGCAAAACTCGTATTAAAGGGAGTTTACCTGATTCAGTATAGCTGGACATATTATGTCTCCTTTCTAAGAGCCATTTCTTTGAAACCTTGATTTAAGAAAAAAAAATGCATATTTGGATTTGGTACTGTTTGAATGAGTTTTTCTTATTAGTCTGGCATTTTTTCAAACGTGTTATGATGCATAACCATGGAAATGGAGTAGTTGTGTGTATGTGGGAGGAGGACATTTTAAGTTTCTTTTTGTTTATCGGCGAGACATAGCCGCAGGAACAACCTCTCTACTCAGCCTTGAGACTCTATGGTCAGACAGAGACCGCAAAGAGGAGGGATTTGTGTTGGTAGCAGCAGATGGTGTATTCCTGGCCATGTCAATGAGAAGGAACATCTCTTGTCCCGAGATGTTAAATTATTGGTTGTGAGTTTCTGAAAATCTTGTTGAGAGAGTTAACTTTCTTTCCTTGTGAGCAAATCAGCCAAGTAGCTTCCATATATGCGTTTCACAAAATGTTTCAGTAAGAACCCCTTTTGTGGAACGTGTTAGACCAAATGTAAAAACTGTCATGTCTTTTACACCAGTGAGGGTTTACTATGATTCTAAATGCATCAGAAGGTTTCCGTGTGTCTTTCATTTAAATAGCTTAAGTGACCTTGTCCTCATGCTTCTAATAATTAACAGAAAATCTATAAAAAATGTTTGATCATTCAGCACATTTATTCTTGTAGAATTATTTCAGTTAAAAATGAAATTGCTTTCTAATTTGAATGAAACTTTCTTCTCACCCAGCATCTGCTGTCACAGCTTTTTACACCTTTTCAGTGTAACACTGTCTTCCCCTCTGTGAATTTAAAAGCCTGTCTCTAAAAGCAAGCTGATGAATATTTAATAGCAACTGATAGTGTTTTTATGGCAGTCTGTACGCAGATCGCCTGTAGTGTTAAAACTACTTTAGATAAAGGAACCATAATCTATTCGTGTTCATTGACTAGAAGTGTGTTTTTGTCTTTAGATTATGGATGGATGAATCATGTGATGTATAAAACGTTCGGCCAAGAGCTGCAGTGACGTTTATTGTCTGTCTTTCAGTTCATTCAAGCACCTGATTGGAGGTTTGGAAGATGTTTCCAGTAAAAGCCACGAAGATGCTGATGCAAAAGCCAAGTAAGTCAAATTTGTTGTTACAAATTAATTAATTGTGTTGAGCAAATTTTTGCACATTTTTGTCTAAATAGACAAATGTTTCTCTTGCCTTGAAAACCTATTCTCAATGCATTCTGATGGTCTTTCAGAGGTTTTCTTTGGATATTTGCATCCTTTTCAGTCGGTTGAAAACATACAAAGAATATAGCAAAGGACCTTTTCGAAGTTATATTTGCAGGAAGTTTGCTCTCTCTTATTTATTAGTTGAAATATATAATGTCAATTTTAATTCTTTTTCTGGTTTATTTTATTGTCTCAATCTTAAAAATCTGCATTAAAACTAAACCTGATGGCCAATCAGCAGATTAAAACAGTAGGTATGACCTCTTCCATTTCTGAAGGTATGAATATGAATAGTACTCATGAATGAGTACTATTCTATAAATAGTATTTATCATCCCTATGGGAACTGAGCTGGGTACCTCCCGGGCCATCAAGCAGCATAATCTGATACCCTGCTCATTATGCATTTAGCTATAAAGCTGAGGAAAAACAAAAAGTCAACACTGGCAGTGCCATTGCCAAAGAATAAGACTGGTGACAAGAAGAGTAGACTTCTGTTTGATACTTTCGATTTCAAGCTGACTGCTGAAAGTGCCAGTCAGTGGAATTTAGTCAGCAATGAGTAGAACATGGCCCCAGTTGCCAAGTTTGAAAGAAGCCATGTTGAAAGATGGGTACAATGAGAGGAATGGCATTCATCTGTGTCTGGGTATCCATTATGGCTTAATACAGCTGATGATTCCTCTGCCAAACTATTTAGATAAACAAAAGCACATAGTACACATGGCTAAGCGCACTCTTTGTGTCCTTTTGTGTTAAGTAAAGCAAAATTTAATCGATGCAAATCAGTGCAAGTCTTCAAATGCACTTTATCATTAACCTTGTTTTCTCACCGAACTTAGATTTGAAAAATAACCACTCAATTCCCACAAGTCTGTCTAATCAGACCTATTTTCACCCAGATTAAGGTAGCTGTCTCTGCCACATGCTGCCTCATGTCTTGCTCCCTCCCCACTATAGCTTAATTTGTCTCATGGTGAGGAAAGCTTAAATCAAGGTCCCACTGTGATGGAAACTGTCTCTAATTGGTTACAGTGGGTAAGCACATTTCAACAGTACTGTATCTCTAACAGGTTTTATTCTTCAGAGACGAGGTCCCTGTTGTGCTTCACATGCACATATTTTGATTGAAATAATCCTTTTCTTGGCAGGAAAAGCTCCATGTTACATTAGGAATAAGTCCTTCACTTCTCTATTTCTATATGGGTTAATTCCCCCCCCCGTCTTTTATCGGGCAAAGCAAGGTGAAAATCTAAACATTTTTATACCTCATTGAGTCTTAAAAATATATTTTTTCCCTCCTCGGCCTGAAATCAAATCCCTAATAGGCTGGCAAAGGCTTTTAGAAAAAAAAAGGAAAATGACTATTTCCACTAGTTCAAACCGACAAAAAAGTGAGGACTGATTAGAAAAGGCCATGTATGACTTTGGGGAATGTACGTCATTTGTGCTAGTGTAGAAGTAGAGTAAGCATGAAATTTTCATTAATAATGTGGTATTTAAGTAGAGCCCTCTTTAAGGTCACAAGTGCTTTCTTCCCCTGACTTTTGTCCTCAGAGTAAGGCTAGACCAAGAAGAATGGGAGCTAAATTAAATAAGAGGATAAAACACACACTCACCCACACAATGTAGTCACACACATACGCATCCTCATGGGGATTGCATCATTTTTATGACTTCATCTGCTCTGATATCACCCACTGGGGTGCTACTTGACCTGCATAGATACACCGTATTGCTGTGCTTCAAATGGATTTTCCAGACAACATTATTAAGTCACATGTTATTTCAGTGTAC
This sequence comes from Menidia menidia, assembly GCA_907169785.1. Taxonomy (NCBI): domain Eukaryota; kingdom Metazoa; phylum Chordata; class Actinopteri; order Atheriniformes; family Atherinopsidae; genus Menidia; species Menidia menidia. The sequence continues at coordinate 8,149,878 of CAJRST010039999.1, forward strand.
CGAGATCTACTTTACAGTGTTGGATCCAGTTAAGTTCTTTGTGTGATTAAAGGTAATTGTTAAGAGGATGGTTGCATGGTTTCAGCCTCAATGTACCGGCTTGACAGCATCATATTCAAGATTCTGAACTCATGGCTCAGTCGTAAGGATTGGCAACCAATGTTTTCGAAATCTGTATATGTTTTTGGATTTGTGTTTATGAATATCTCAATTATTTTTCCATGGATTTCCTCAAGTACTGTGTGCATTTAGGATATGCATTAAGATATGAAATATAAAATATTTCCTGTTTTGCTGTCTCATAATTTTAGTCAGTCTTTCTGCCGAATTTGATAGAAGTGGTGATAATTTAATTAGAAACATGAATATTTAGTTATTTGCTTTAATATGCCGCTACGCTGCCATCTGCTGGCCAAAATATGCCATTGCTCCATTGACTGATCTATTTTTATCCTTAGTAAAAATGTTACAACTTTAATATTTGACGTCATAAACTTTAAGTCATCCTGTGCAAATCTCACGTTGTAGATCTAAAGCCCCTCTTGTTAGTGTGTGAACCTCGTGTCTTGCCAATGCTGGTAATCACCCCAGCCCCCAATACATTTCTTTGGCTCCTGCTTTGCTTCCCCCTGTCTGTCTTAAGGGATTATTATTTGGATTTACAGTCTTCTCCATGCTAGCTCAGATGAAACGAGAGGAGAAGAAGATGAAAGGATCATCAGTAAATGTCACACGATAGTGGCAGTGCCCAAACAAACACAAATAAACAGTGGGTGTCCAGGTAACGTGATGTATTTCTAAGAAACACCATGCTCAGTAACCTACCAACACATGCCACCGCAAGGCCCAGTGGCGTGTGGCTGGGGGAAAGGTTTTAATTGTCCTGGCATGCAGGGTAACTGATGTGTAGACTGAATATGAAACAATTCAGATTCCCCATCACATCTGAAGTAGCCACGTAACACTGGAAGACACCTAATGGGACATTTAATTGATTGAATTCAATGCCGGAACAGTGCTGTTATTTTTGAAAAAAGAAAATGAACTCCTGATGTTTCATTAAGAAGTCAACTGACATATGTGAGCACATCTTTGTTGGTGTTTTCTTAAAGCTTTTTTCTTCCCTATGGACATCATACCTTAAACTAGTTTTGTCTGTGAAGAGGTCTGACATTTAGGGGATGCTCAGATCCAAGTGACCCAGAATGGTCTGTCCAGACTCCGATCTGTCCTAAGCCCACTGATCCAGAGACTGAGCTGATGAAACTCTGTCTGGATCAAACAATAAGCAGAGAAGACAGAGGGTATCTGGGGAGAAGGGATAAACACTTGGAAACACTTGCCACTGCCAGCATGTGCAGGTCAGAAATGGCATATTGTAGTGTTCAGTGGGGGAGCCAACGCATAGTTTCACAGCCCACTGAGACGTGAGCAGCCTGTGTGACTGATATACTGTTTTGTTCCTTCCTATCGAGAATAATGACTGTCATCTGTGTTCAAAGGGGTCACAACAATTTGCCAGAGGACTAAACAAACATACATCCTGTTCATGTGTTAGTTTTTATGCACTTCACATCCTCAAAAACATCCTTGATAGATTATGAGGGGTTAAATCCTCTAAGATTCTCAAACAAATGAGCTCAGGGAGAAACGGATATTTTGTCTCAGATTGTTGAAAGTGGATTATGTGTTCTTTCATCCTTCATCTCATCCCTAATCCTGTTCCCATGTTTTCTTTTTTCTCATTTCCCTGGCACTAAAGGTATGAGGCAGAGAATGCGTTTTTCTTCAATCTCAGCCTGGTTGACTTCAACATCATTGACACTCTTGGAGTTGGTGGCTTCGGCAGAGTTGAGCTGGTAGGGAACACTGCACTGCAACATTAACACAAGTGATTATATCCGGATTAATACTTGATGAAGATATTCAACCCATACTCCGCACTTGCTTTCTTCCCTGTCGCTACAGGTTCAACTGAAGAGCGATGAGAGTAAAACATTTGCCATGAAGATTCTGAAAAAGCGGCATATTGTTGACACAAGGCAGCAGGAGCACATTCGTTCAGAGAAGCTCATCATGCAAGAGGCCCACTCTGACTTTATTGTTAGGTACACACCCAGGACAGCTATATCAAAAGGCTTTGTGGATAATAAATAGTGGAAACAGCTGACATGTCATGAAGATCAGGTCTTTATTACTTTAAAGCCGGGCAGACCGAGGCTTAATTATCAGTATTCTTTGTGGAGCTTGTATAGCTTATTATTACTATTACAGGTTTCCATGAATTATTTAAAATTACTTTTAACATCTAACAAGCAGAAAATTAGTTATAGAATTTCCAAATAGATCAACTCATTGAACATAACGAATAAAGAAAAAAAACCCAGAAACGTTCATTCTCTTCAACAACAATACATCTGTTTACATGGTCATGCATTATTTTGCCATTTATGCTGTGTTATTCCTGTCCTTTTTTGTGTACTGGGACTGTAACAACTAATGATATACTGTAGCATTTCAATCTATATCTTCATTTACGAAAAAAATGAAAAAGGATTTGGGATAAAATGCTTGGGAGCAATCTAAACACTAAATATTTGAAATGGCTATATCTGATATAAAAGTCCTTCATATTACCACTGTGTATAAAACACTGAAAATTATTAGTACTCAAGCCAAGAGAACCCATACTTGAAAGCTCTGTTTGTGGTTAATTATTATGGGTTAATTATGGCATTATCTCAGGATAAGGAGGCTTGTTTCCTGTTTATCTCAGTATAATTCGTTAATAATATTTTGTCAACTCGGTTCGTTTTCCTGTCTCCACAAACACTCGGATTCCCTGTGGAGCGGCAACTGACCCAAATGTAACAGAGTTGGTGAAACAGAGGCCCATATTCTCACCAACATGCATTTGCTAAACTCAGTACAACAAATAGGCAGATATGTGCATACCTTATAAAGCAAAATCACATATGTTTGTTAACCCTAAAGCTCAGAGCATATTGACTTTTGATATACATAAACATTGATCTTGAACTGACTACAGCATCCTGGGGCAGAGATGTGAAACTTCAGAATTTTGCTCTCCAACTCTATACCATTCTGTTTTGATTCCTGGTTTCTTGAAATTTTCATAGGTGTTGCTTTTTCAACATGACAAAAAATGCCCATGTATAACTTTGGACACATTATCATCCCACAACAGGAGGAGAGCAGAAAAATCAGTTGGATTTTTAGTGTCATTTTAATGTCATAGATCCTCTCAAGCTTTCCTGAAAACAATGATTAACAATCACAATAGATGTTAACACAGGAGCCAATCAGTTCAAATTAGCAATTGAAATAGGTATGTTGTCCTCTATAAATTCCTTCCACTGGTTTAATTTCTGATAAATTTACAGCATAATTTGTTCACAGGTCTTGAGAAGTGGAATTTGGTGTTAGTGGTCATCTTAGTAAAAGAAGTTGTTCTTTGAATATGTAATGAATATTACATAAACCACTCAGAGTAACTGTTTCTTTTTGTCCTGTCCAACACTACCTATGAAATTATGATTCTAGACTTTATAGCTGTTTGAGCTCAAATAAATGTTGTATGTTATCTCAGACTCTATAGAACCTTCAAAGACAGCAAGTACCTCTACATGTTGATGGAGGCCTGTTTGGGAGGAGAATTATGGACCATTCTTCGAGATAGGTAAGTTTGATTTTACCAGATGAGATGTGCATCTCATGCAAATTAGTTTATGGTTATCTTTATTTTAATGGCCTACTTTGAAATCCACCGGAAACCTGTTAATATAATTCTATTGGTTGGTTGAAAATAAAACATAACTGTTGGTGTCTGTATCAATGAACTTTTTATTTTGCCATTCATCTTAGCTTTCTGGTTGTTTTTCCAGAGGGTCTTTTGAAGACTCGACCACCAGGTTCTACACAGCTTGTGTTGTGGAAGCTTTTGCTTACCTGCATTCCAAAGGCATCATCTACAGAGACCTGAAACCAGAGAACCTTATACTTGATCACAGGGGTTATGCCAAACTGGTAAGAGCTCAACATGTAATTACCATCCATCATAAAAAAGTTATGGCAAAAATTAAATGACAGAAGATTATCCCTTCCCTTCAGGTGGACTTTGGCTTTGCCAAAAAGATTGGGTTTGGTAAGAAAACCTGGACCTTCTGTGGGACACCAGAGTACGTAGCACCAGAGATCATTCTGAACAAGGGCCATGACATCTCAGCTGACTACTGGTCTCTGGGAATCCTCATGTTTGAGCTCTTAACTGGCAGGTACACACAAGCCTGGGCATGTTTTTACAAAAATTGGTTTTCAGCGAACTCCCTGTGGTGGCATACTCTCCATGCTTATTTAAAAAAAATTAAAATGCAGTAATTTAGCACACATTGTGCATAACATGCTATTTTAAAGTAATAACAAATATTTTGTCCTTTGTTATGTAGTCCTCCATTCTCTGGTCCTGACCCGATGAAAACCTACAATATCATCCTGAGAGGAATCGACATGATTGAATTTCCAAAGAAAATCACCAAAAACGCAGCCAACCTAATCAAAAAGCTATGCAGGTAAGCCCTGGTTCTTCCACCAGTCTGACTGCAATAACCGATTTACATTGTCTGTGTACTGAATCATCCAAACTTCTTTCTTTTTTCTTCTTAAATCTAGGGATAATCCATCTGAAAGACTGGGAAACTTGAAAAATGGTGTCAAAGACATTCAGAAGCACAAGTAAGCCAAATGATTGTTTTAAGACTTTGAATCATTTCATAGTCTTTGTTTTGTCCGAGGAACTAATGATGTTTATCCAATAGATGGTTTGAGGGCTTTAATTGGGAGGGTTTGAAGAAGGGAACATTAACACCTCCAATTGTTCCAAATGTAAGTCCTGATATTCTTGCATTACAGATTTTTGTAGTACAGTTTGTTTTCAGTCTTACATTGTTTTTATTCTATATGTAAACGACTGTCTTCTTGCCAGGTTACATCAGCAGTTGACACAAGTAACTTTGATAGCTTCCCAGAGGACAATGAGGACCCACCTCCAGACGACAACTCCGGCTGGGACGTAGACTTTTGAAGTCCTCTTAAAACCAAAAGAAACACTTCTTTTGTCAGTTTTTGATCTTTGATCCATCTTGGACCTTTTTTGCCGTTGAAAAATGAGGAAAATAAAAGCAGTGAAAATGAAATAGAATAGAACATAAACTGATGGCAAACCCTCTGGGTCACCAATATGCCTTTATTTCACTGTGGCTCTGGATACAGCATTTATCATGTGACTTTGCTGTCGCACTCATTTGGTGTTGTATTACACATGAGTTTAAAGGCATAGAAAGTACAGAGAAATACAAAACAGGTGGAGAATGAATGGAAGATGTTATTGGAGGTATGAACATTGGAGATTTTTTGGGAATTTTTGGTTAAAGGATAAATGAAGAATGTGGAAAAGTGTTCAAATGGAGAGGAGACTAATACTAGATTCCATTTCTTGGGTTTTCTCAGCAGTACTTGATCAAATATTTGGTGGACTTTGGGTGGGTACCTGATGTTACTGCAGTTGTTGCTTGCTTTTTTTTAACAAGCAACTGCTTACTGCAACCTATGATAATTTCCACAGATCTTAACTCGATAGTTTCCAAGTATCAAGTGCTCAAGACTAATCTGAATGTCAGATTTTCTTCTTGTTTAACACACCTATATGGCATACAGTATGTACTGGACACAATATGTGACTTTGCAGGTTACTTTGTCATACACAATCCCGACTGGGATAAAATCAGATACTTAGTACATTTTATGTGAGATTAATCTACCTTAAAAAGCACAAACACTGTGCAATCGGTGGAAAAAGTTGTGACTCTTAAAGTGCCCTGCATAAAGTTTATTGAATCACAACCTGGCACATGACATGCTAGTATTTCCATGAGGCAATGTGTTATTATGCATTTAAGACCATAAACTGAGAAAATTAGCAGTTATAGTTCATTTTAAGCTTCAGTATGAGTCATAGTTTCTCGTTTTTTTTCTTTTTAATGTGCTTTTAATCGCACATATGGATCGTTCTCTGCCTACACTTTCTTTGGTTTGTTTTAAAATCACTTAAACGCCTCCTCCCATTCACTCAAACCAGGCATCTTTTGCCTGCTCCTGTACAGCTCTGACATAACTGTGAACATGGTTTCATTGTCTTTGGTGCTGTTGACTAATTATATTACCGTAAGCAATGTTGAGATGAGTACTGGTTATTGGTTTTGTATTGTGATTTCCTTTCACTTGTATGTTCTTTTAGAACTTGGTTACTTGCTTACTAAAATACTTGACATCATCAATTAGAAAATTGGAGACTCATATTAGTTTGCAGACTTGATTGATGGGATTTTTCACGTTCTATCACCATGTTGAGTTGTGAAAAGTGATATTCATAAGGGGTCCAGTCATCTGTGTGGGGTTATTAATTTTAAATTCACCAATTTCTCACTTTTTTGGCAAAATTGATGAGTCACATAATTTTAAAGCAAACTTTACATTTCATCATGTTATTGGAATTCAAAATGCCTCCTGGAGACGGAAAGTGACAGTAGGAAACATAGTTTATGAAAATTCAACTTTGCACCATGATCCTGACACCCAGCTTGGCATCTGCTACATAAAGAAAAATTTAATTATTAAATTAAAAAAGATTCCAAGTGCCTTAGGACTATGGCATATAAAACTAAAATCACAACCTTTTCAATGCTGTATGAACACATATACACCTCAAAAACGTGTCCTTTCAAATGGCTGCTTTCCTCATCTTTTGTTATGTCTAATAAATACATTAATCACCATGTAAAGGAAATCTTTAGTAATTTGATTAACGACAAAAGTGTGTACGAAAAGAAAATCCTGCTTACGCCTTTTTAATCCCATGAGACCATTTATCTACAGTAAGCTGATACACTGTCCTAGCTGATATGACTGCAATGACATCCTTCTCTCTTCTTAACCATATTTGATCTTATAAAGTCAACCTGTAATGGCCTGATATGAAACACCAGTGAGCATTGATCATTTCTCAGACAGACCATCCATCACCTATTTTAGCCATGAAATGTGAACATGTAGAGAAGGCAGGCATGATTTGCAGTTTTTATCAGAAAATTCATTTTGTAAGGTGTAAGACAGCATCAACAAGAATACACCATGATTCAAAATTCCATCTAGTTTATTAGTTAGAATTAAACAGATTTGACATTAGGTTGACAATTACCTTCATATTATATATATATTTTGATGGAGAGCTCAAACAAATTGTAGGAACCTTAATGCTGTAAATATGTTGAAAGTATTTTCCTGTGTTTGATGAGGGTTATGTTTGTCACAAAGCCTTATGTTTGTCATCACTCTCCAAACCTCTGGTATTGACTGCCTTCTGCAAAGTTACCTGATATATGCCTTGTGTTATGTTGTTTTCTGCTGTACATTTATTTTGCAGAGTGCCACGTGTAAGATTTTTTAAAATTATAGAGTAAAAACAATACTTTTGAGTCCTGTTTGTCTCTTGATTCGTTTGGACCACCAGCAGTGGTGGATGGAGAGCTTTTGCTGTGGACAGTTTGCAGTTTGCTGCAGTTGCCACAGCAGGGAGCTGTTGGCAAGACATTTTTCCTCCAACCCGGTGCGCCTCATCTTGGTGTGAGCTCTTTAAAGACCCCTGAAATCTAATAATCAGCCCTAGAGTTAATGTCATCCACTTAGAGGTAAGTGGAGATGATTCAGCTTCTCATGGTCGACGTGTTGTTCGTACAACAGTTCTGTTTTGGGGCGACAGGGAAATGGCTTCAGCCGTAACAACAGGGTGACACTTTTGGGAGATCAAAGGGGATCAAAGTGCATCAAAGGAGTTCACCTTACTGGCAGTGACATTTAGTAAAGTGGGGATAAAAGCTCGACTTCAAAAGATATGCAGCAATTCTAACTTGCAAAGTGCCAGCGCGTTGGGGAAGTGTCCGCGGAGCATGTTGGATGTCCGCGCACAGGCGCGCACAGACGGCTTCACACCCGAACGCGGCCTGTCTACGACCAGCAGATGACGTCCAAGTGCCAAGATGCTCAGTCGTGCTGAAGAAGTCACCCTGCACCTCAGCACCCGTGAGCCCTAAAGGGTTTTCCTCCAGAACATGATTTTAAAAGTTTCCCAGACATCCAACTTTTGCGCATGCAGGACGCTAATTAGAAAAGGTGACTGCGCATGGTTGAAGGAATGGTTCATTTCACGATTTTAAAATCCAGTCAATATTCCTAAGTATATTCCCACAGCAGACATGTCTTTCTTTGCTAGGATCCACAGGGTCATAGAAGGGCAGATCAGTGTCTCCTTTAATCTCAAAGTGCTAGTCAGCCCTGGAGGGCCTCCCCGCGGAAGTCCATTAATTCAGCAAACTTTTCACACCCCTTAATGGTCCGCATATTCTACACATTGATGTCCGCCGCTGGTGTAATCAAGCACACTTTGGGGGATAATTGCTACCTTTGCAATCAGGAAGATCAAATGAAGTAGTTAATCGACTCAAGTAACTTCAATCACCAGTCCTCACTCAGCCAAAGGGAAGTTAGTCTTTGGGTGTGAAAGACTCTGGAATAACCCAGTGGAACCTACAAAGATGGACCATCATGATAACATCATAAGACCATATGCTGACAAATCTTGTCTACATTCTGATTTAAAATAATTTGGGGGGAAATGCTGTCATGGTATGCAAAATAGTGATTTGAAATTCACCTAATAACATATTTTCAAATGTTGGATAAACAATTCTGGGAAATAAGGAAAGGAAGGTGTAACCGCAGTAAGATTAGATAACAGTGTTACGTTTTTGGATTATCCATAAAGAATATATTGGAAAATCAACCTAAGTATAAATATGAGACTGAACGAATTTGATATGAAGGACGTTAGTTTTCCATTAAAATGACCAATTTATAAAAGAATATGCGCAGTGCGTCAAAGGAGAGGTTGAATAAAATGCAAGAAGATCAAATACCAATTTGGGCTGTTGAAATAGTTTTTATTATTTCTGTTTTGATTCATCTTGTTTGTGTTGGTATACTGCTTGCGTCTTTTGCGTCAGTGATGGGTATTCAGACAGACTTTGCAGGTCATTATCATTCCACAAACACTGTGAAATGTAGTTCTGTGTAGTTTCCGTACAGTGGGGCTCTGTTTGAAATTCCACCCCTCCGCCTTTGTTGTGCACAGCGAGGGGCGGGAAGACAAACAGGTCCACATGTATAAAGGGATCATCCTGGGACTGTGAGTCAGGAGATCTCCAAGCATCGTTCCGAAACTCTCTGGAAACTTTGGGATTCAGGAGTCGAAGCTGTTTGGACTTTGTCACTCAGATTTTCAACAGAGACGGGTGTTTTTTTTCTTCTTCTTTTCTGCTTGTTTGAAACAGAACTGAAGAGGAGAATCATGAAAATGCCTTTGGCACATCGCTTCTTGGCTGCGTATCTCACACTGTTTGGATACTTTGGAGACGTTTGCGCGGGCGCAGTTCTGATGAACTCCAACGCGATCAAAAACCTACCCGGTGATTCGACTGGCAAGGCCGCCGACTCTGTCAGTCCAAGTCCGCGCACCTCGCCCTCAGGCAGTGTGGGGCATAAATTACACGTGGACACCGTGCAGGTAAGGATTTCTTTTTATTTTTCTGGTGCGTAAAGGTCAACTCTGAGGCGCGATGACAACCGCGCTCATGTAACTTTTATGACAGCAACATCTCTTATGACGGGGTGCTTTTGTTGTTTTTCTTACTGTCACAGTCAGGTGTTTGCTCGGAGGATGAAGACTGCGGTGCTGATGAATTCTGCAACGACGCCCGAAGTGTCTGTCTGCCCTGCCGTAAAAACCGAAAGCGCTGCGTAAAGGACTCCATGTGTTGCGCAGGAAGCCGCTGCAGCAACGGTGAGTGGTCTCAGCCTTTACTGCTGCCTATTACCAGTTTTTTTATTTTTTTTTATCTGCGTTCTAAAGCTGATTACATGCATTTCTGTCCTCCCCAGGTGTTTGCCAAACGAACGACATGTATGCCACAGATGCATCAACCATCTCTGGCTGGCATAAGCACAACAACACCATGGAGCATCAAGCCAAGAGGCCTCACACTGTCCAAGACTATCAGCCCACTGCAGTCAAAGGTGAGTCTACGGTCAAGAGCCATCAGTCTCATTGTAAAGACTCAAAAAGGTGTTCAGCCAGAACTGTTTCAAATAACATATATGTGACCTCGTGCCGTCACCAGGTCAGGAGGGCGACACGTGCCTGAGATCGTCGGACTGCTCCGAGGGTCTGTGCTGTGCCAGGCACTTCTGGTCCCGCATCTGTAAGCCGGTGCTGACGGAGGGCCAGGTGTGCACGCGCCACCGCAGGAAAGGCACCCACGGCTTGGAGCTGTTCCAGCGCTGCGACTGCGGCGAGGGTCTCGCCTGCCGCCCAGAGAAAGGGGAGCGCGAGCACGGGGTCAGCAGGACTGCAGCCCGGAACCTACACACCTGTCAGAGACGCTGATACGGCCGCACGGATACACTACCAGAGATCCACATCAATAACCCCCCCCCGAAAGACACTGACAAACACCCAGCAGTCTTGCTCACACCAAAGATGCTGACACACATGCACGCACACACACACACACACACATGCTCAGAGACACCCAACACCTAGGACATTCTTTCCTGCCGAAGTTGCTGACATGAATGCACCACCCTGAAGGATAGACAAGAATCCTGGAAAATGATACACCCAGAGGGATGAGACGGTGTGAAATGAGCTGATCCACTTCTCCATCAACTGATGAAGAGTCTGCAGCCACTGAGGGACATCTCTGAAGGGTTTGATTAATGTCAGTAGTGGCAGAGCTGTTTTGTTTCTCTTTTTATGGAACTTGGAGCCACTGGTATTGCAGTAAATTACTGTCGTGTAAATAATGTCCTGCAAGTGGCACTTATTTGTCCTATTGAATTATGTCAACACTAGTATTATTAAAACATGATGCTGCATGTTTTGTAAATATGTTATATATACATATATATACTTATGTGTGTATATATATATGTATATATATATGTGTGTATATATATATATTGTTTTATAAGAAAATATATAGATAAAATGTGAATATTTGGTTTTATTAAATGTCTCCTTATAACCATACTCCTTTTTGTCTATCACATTTGTTAGCATCAAACCAATTTGTCTCCATATTATACAGAAATCGTCTCAGAACACTTGAGAATTCACTTTGTTTCTAACTCAGCTCCGGGGTAAATGGTCACCGCTCCATTAATTCTCTTCTGATGCTGAAAATATCCTGAAAAAGATAAAGATGCTATGAATGGAGCATCAGCGGCCCTCATTTTGCAATAGAAACAAAAGGTGGTCAGCCAGGGTTCACCTGAAGATGAACTGAGAAGAGGATGTTGCAGTGTATCAAATGCTATGTGCTAAGAGGCAATGACATAGTCTGTATGCCTTGAGTGTTTGCCACCTAGACCTTTGGAGTTGGATAGTTTCTAATTAGACCTTCTCTTTCTTTATGTGCAGTGTAGCAGAGAGCAAGCTACCCAAGCTTAAGCCTCTAATTACTTCATCTTACTCAATCTGCACAAGGACTCATGAAATAAGGTGCACAGCAACACTTCAGTGACGCAACTTGGGAAGAAAAAAAAAAAAGATCTTGCTCGGTACAATTGCACAGCACACCCCATTTCCTGACATCTTGTGCAATGGATGTGCTCTAATATGTAGGCGATGAATCCAGTCAAATACACCTTGTTGCCTGTAATTAGACCTGTTTAGATGAGAAGATGGCAAGGAAATTACTGCACTTCTTTCTTGATTCTGTCGTCACATCAAAAGGAGTGCACAAAGCTCGAGATATCTGACTGAGCTAGACAACCGCCTCTGTTGACTCACACCGAGTCAAACACAGATTCCTATATTCATTACTGCAAATGTAAATGAACAAAATATTTACAAAACTCTAGTTCACAAAACTACATGAGGCTACTAACAGGCTACATTTTGCCAGCATAATTGCTATTTGAAATGCTTTAAGCTCTTAACAGAAGTTGTCTTTTATTTTTAGGGTATTGCTGCATTGTTGAATAGCTGGTGTCATTAAAGTAGAGAATTTGACCAAAAGAAACCTCCATCACTTTAGAGAACAGACATGTCCATTTAAGCAATTAAAACGGCCATTCTTTACGACCATTAAGAGGAATGGGGACATTGTCAGAAACACAATATACCACACAGGCCCAGCCAAGTCATGTATGTGGGGGTCCAGGAATCTGTGTGTTTGCGAGCCTGTCATCATTACACCGACCACAGACTAACACAGGCCACAGGCATGTGCACCAACTCAAGGACTTCAGTTTCTGTGTTTGTGCTTGTCTATGCTTTACACACATTTGTTGAGCTCCAGAGGAACAACAGTGACGACAACTGCACCACAACGCCACAGCACACACAATCATGTCCCCACACGCCGCTTAATGGCTTTTTGCGAACGCAGCTACACGTGTACGCACACATTCACACATCCTTATAAGGGAGTATTGAAGTGTAAAATGTTTGGAAGAGCAGCGCACTTGCCCACATCTAAACCATCAGCATTTGGTGTCGTCATACCTTGAGGATGAATCAGCAAATCCGCAGTTAAATGTTTTCATGCATTTGAGAAGAAATTTCTACATGTAGCTATGATAAAAACTGATTAAAACAGCCATCATACAAGTCCACAAAACAGCAGTTGTTCTGAGGTGTGCATCATATTGGTATTTAGAGCAATAAAAAAACAACGATTTTGAACTTAATATAAAGCATTCATGTGCACCATTGAAATGTGCTATCTCGCTTCACTATCGAAGTTTAAATCAAAGTTTTTTACTCTCCTGGTGTACATAGTCTATCTGCTATTGTTATTGTAGCGCTGCTGCTAAACACCCTTGACTGACATCACGGAAATTCATGAGTAAACTGTGAGAGATCAAAAGAGAAGAAAGTACACAGGCACCGTGCATGTTTTTTTTGTCAGATGAAAGACGTTGCATACTTTTGGTATGAGCATTTGGATCCGAACCATGCTCTTATAGAAACAACGTTTCACATGAACGTGTCAAACTTCTGGTTCCTGGCACTGATGATGACCCCATACAAAAGAACACACAAAGCTTCCTATTCATCTTTGTGAGATGACAATCTGCCTGATTGAGCAATATGGTTAAATCTCCATGTCCTTGGGAAATAATAATTAAACAAAGGGCAACTCATTCAGCACAATGTGTTGAGTGTGTGAATGCAGGTGGAGAACAGGTTTGCTCCTCTTATTTTACTCCTGGGTGATGTCAACACAACAGAGAAAACAAGGCTTTCACAGAGTGAGGTGATGACGAGTTGGACTTTGATTGGGTTTCATGTTACGTGCCAGATATTTTACCGGTGACAATTATTCTCACTTGCTTCCTGTGTCTTTGTTGCTGGTTGTTGCACCTCACTCCTGTTGACCTCTTTGTCTCTGAGCACATTTAAACCCCATATTCCACATTACACAATAGGTACTTATAATGATACATGAAAACTGATATGAAGACAACAGATTTTGTAGGGGTTGCACACTGGCAGAAGTTCTACAATATTCAATTAACTGGTCAACTTGTAATTGTGGCTGGAGTGAGGCTTTTCCCAGAAGTGTTTGGTAAGCACAGCTTTTTGTTATGGTCTTTAAAAGCTCAACAAGGAATAATCTGGCAGGCTGAATGCTATAATAAAAGTTATGGATACCCCTCACTGTGTTTGTGGCTGTTTTTATGCTAAAAAAGGATAGATAGATAGATAGATAGATAGATAGATAGATAGATAGATAGAT
>CAJRST010039999.1:8163821-8182742 GCA_907169785.1 Menidia menidia
AGATAGATAGATAGATAGATAGATAGATAGATAGATAGATAGATAGAAAAGGAATAATGATCATGGCTGTGAACACTCACTCACTGAGCACCAAATCTGAAAAGTGAAAAGAAATAATTTTGTTCTTTAGTTGATCCATGTACTGTTTGCTTAAGACTTGTCAGAAAAGGCCTCCATGGAAAGTGCAGCTCTGAAGAAGGGAAACGGTGAGAAAGCCTGAGGTGTGCGGAATGACACAGGAGCCGGACTGACAATCAGTGGCAACATCTCTTGTGGAGGGTTGAATCCTCTTTGGAGCCCTGGCCAAACAATGCTGCATCCTGACCCTGGATGCGCTCACCAAAGGAGGCTAATGGATGGCTTCTTTGATCCATCCTTGTGTTCCTTTTATCTTCTGGTACTATCTTCTTGTGGTCTCAGGTCCCTCTCTAATTAAATAAAACTATTTTTGGGACAATTTACCACATGAAGGAAATGTTGCTGCTCTGACTCCAGCTGTTAAGACTCCTTGGTCTAAAACAGAAATAAATGGTTGTACAATAACATACAAAACCAAGTATATGTTTATTGTTTATTTTCCTAACTTTTTACAGCCATTTCTACTGCTGGCATTACAGTTTACCCTCCGTCACCTGTATCCTTCAGGTGGTTTAAATCTTTCTCTTTCCAGTCTTGGCCCGTGCAATCTATCCATTGCTTACACAGCTGTAATCACCTCTGAGCAAACAAATACTCTGACCATTGTTTTTACAAATAATTACCCAACATGCAACGTCTGCCCGCTCTGCCAGACTAGCAGGGGAGCAAACAGATGCTCAAGTAGGGGGGCAGAATCTCATCTGGGATAAAAATGCCTACTCTTCATTATGGTTGATCCAGAAGTTTGCTGTTGGCGGCCCGAGGCTGAGAATAGGACAAGAGCCAGGGCCAAAGCTGGCTCAGCTCCTAGCTGCTATGTAAAGTCTGCCTCAGCCACAACCACATTGCGCAAGGCTGCCTCACACATGTAATTTAGTTATTATTTACAAAGTTTAAAAAAGGTTTTGAAAAGTTTTGCTGAGTGAAATAGTTGTTGGAAATCTAATGCAGAGTTTCTGTTCGGGAAAGAATAAGGTAGTGCAACGCTAAAAATATGGGAATCTTATGGAGTCCCAGTCAGTTATCACAGCTGATTGACTTAGAGAGAACCACAGAAACCGTATGCTTTGAAAAATTACTTACAGTTCTGAGGCGAGACCATTTAGGTAATGACTGGCAAAGCCCAGCTTAAGTGCATGCCATCAGTAAGGACTGCTGGAGAGGATGGCTAATTCAGCATGCTCACAGCAGACAGGCAATGACTTTTATTGGAGGCAGGAAATAGATGTCTCTGAGCTCATGGTTCATACTGCTAAACATCCTCAACAGGAGATGAGTGTATCTTGGTGTGACTGAGACAAATATCCTTCTGAAGGATCATCAAAAGCCTCTGTTGTGTAATGGCAAGAGTTTACTCAAACGGGTGGCACCTCATCAGACAAAGACACGTTAATGGCCTGGTGGCTCAACTGTTGTCCCATTAACAGTCATCCGGCCTCAGTAAGAGGTTTTCCCTGCTCGCCACCTCTTTTCATGCCACCCTGCCTCCACCAGTCGATCTCATCTCCTGTAACACTTTAATGTCTCTGCTTGCGGTCCATCCTTTCAAAAAACACTGTCCTTAACCCCACCAAAGCAAAGGCTCATGCGCAATCTAATTTCTGTAGGGACTTTACAAAGGTGGAGTCCTCTGTAACAGAAAGGAGCTGAGGACATAGAAGCTTTGATCTCTCAAGGGGGTAAATGGATTGGATTGTTTTACCCCTGCTGGTGGGGCTAAGCTGGGGACTGAGTGAGACGCAGGGGGTCATATCAAAGGTAGTTATCTTCTGAGGGCCATCTCAGCAGCACATTAGTACACTATCTAAATGTTGATGTGTTTACACCGACATCTGAGGGTCCCTAAATGAGCTGACAAAAGGGGGCATCAAGTGAATGCAAATGAGCAAACTGGTCAAGTTCATCTTGCTCTTCAGAGGTGAATACAGCTTATCTCTTTCTCAGAGCCCAACCAAACCCCAGCTCTTAAATGGGCCTGCTATTATTTCTAAATGTCAAAATTCCAACTCAAATCGTCTGAGTTCTCTGCTGAGCATCACCTGGTCCGTCCTCACACAGAGCCAAACACCATGCTCATCATCTCTGTTGTGGGGAAGGAAACAACTGGGAGCAACTTATTGCCACAGAAAACAGCCATGTAAAGGTTGCTGCCAGTGTGTGTTCCTCCATTGTGGGTGGGAAACATCATATTACTGTCACTCTCACAACTGACTTTAAGAGAAAGGTATAAATCACTTGTACGCATACACCCCAACACCCTCTTTCACCCACAGCCAGACAAAGAATTAGGATTAACATGCCTGACAACTTTTCCTGTAATTTCGTAAACTGAGGACATTGAACAGATCTGGTATAACATGCCGCTGCTGTTACAAACCACAAACTGCACGTTTATTTGTTTGGGAGAATCACTTCTGCCTTCAACATTATCCTGAACCCACAATCTTATGATAAACGAGGGAGCATGTTTTGACTGAAGGAAAGAAAATTAATTCAAGCTTTTCATTACAGCTCAGAAGCTCAAGATAGTCATATATATCACTTTTAACACAGAAGTTGAATGGCATATTCAAAGATATATTGTTTTAAAAAGATATGAGGCTTTTTTGGGTGATCTGAGAGAGAAAATTAGACTCTCTCCCTGGTGTGACAGTTTACCACTCTGTGTGCATGTCCCAAATGTGGGATCGCAAATAAGCATCTCTATTTTTAGGGATGTTAGGACCAGTAGCACCCGTCTGGGTCATTCCATATCATTAGAAATGGCTCCAGAAGTGAACATATTCTCCTGGCACTCAAACATAATTTTGGTCCTTAAACATATACTACCATGACTCAAAGCCAAGCCGAAAAAACCTCTCTCTATCTTTGGTGTTCTTTTTCATTTTCTACTAAAATTTGGGTTGACACATTGATTGAAAAAGCCCACTACTTGGGTTATCTTGCGCATCAAAGGTCCAACTCAGCACATTCCCAAGGGGCTTGAATGGAGCTCAGAAGCCTCAGTCTAACTCCCTTTTACTGAATAGTACATTTCAGCCCTTTTCTATACTCAACCATTAACCGTGTTAGTTCTGTGCTGGACCCTTTTCTGTGTCTTTGGCTGCCGGGTAAATATTTTCTAGATGGAAATTGCAATCCAAATTTGTACTCCTTTGCGTTATAGTTATCTGAAAGTATCTGTTGTTTTATTTAAACTGACCACATAGTGTATTTTGGTGATACTGGCAAAGGCTGGCTTCTCCACAACTCTAATTAGCATTCCTTCCAGATAAAACAATGATCACTTGAGTACGACTGAGCTAAGCTTGCAGGAAGTGATCTGAAGAGCTGATAGGAGCTCATGATTGCCAAGCAAGTAATTCCAGTCCTCCATGCATAATGTTTTAACTCAACGTCACCCCCATCACCTCATTTTGTCCCATCGCTGCTCTTGTCTTAAGTTATCTTCAAACTACCGCTTTGTCCTGTGGCTAAAAGCCTTATCATTTATTGATTATGTCTCTTAGATTAAAGGAACTGCTTCCATTTTCACAAGAATGTGCCCAAGTCTTTGTGACCATATGGAAACATTTGCTGGACAGATGGGTTATTTCCCCCCTCTGGACAAGGTTCCACTGGTCAGAGGGGGATTCACAGGGATTTGGTAAGCAATCATGCAGTAGATATTCAATTGTTACTGGCTTTGAAGTCCAACAACCAGGTGATCTGTAATTGACCATGCAGGAAGAAATAAACAACATGGAAAAACAGTCAGTGCTGCAACACTAAAGCTGAAATGAAGTTTAAAATGTGACTGTTAACCATGTA
Source organism: Menidia menidia (assembly GCA_907169785.1). Lineage (NCBI taxonomy): Eukaryota > Metazoa > Chordata > Actinopteri > Atheriniformes > Atherinopsidae > Menidia > Menidia menidia. The sequence goes on from CAJRST010039999.1 coordinate 8,167,770, forward strand.
AACCCGTTTTATAGAATCTAATTCCTCCAGAGGATTCAGGGCTGTCAAATGATTGCTTTGTTTTTCCGAGCCCCCTCAAACCCCCCAAGATATAATTCCATGAGCTGAGAACCCGAATTGCCTGAATGTGGGTTACACACAAATGACGGACATTTTGTCTTCAGATAATTACTAATATGCCACTGTTGTAGCCCAAGCTGCCTGTATCTGGCTTTTGGTTTAAATGTTCGGTTTTCTCTCCCTGGGCTGTGTGGTTTACAGCAGCTTAATCAAAAAACCACAACCATCTAAACTATTTTGATAGTAGCCAAACTGGGAATGCTTCATATGTAACACTGTTTTTTTCTGCTGCTTCATATAGCAGCCTGTTCTGCAGTATCAGCACCTCAACCGATCTGAAATATTTCATGCTGATGAAATACAATAAATTGTGAACACACCTATTTTAGAGCTGTAACAGTAAACTGACAACATATTTTTCTTGTGATATTTGAAACACAAAAATATATATATTTTCGCCTATAAGAATTGATATTTTGTCCTATACGCACTTTTGTTTGTAATATTTACAAATCATTACATTCTGTATACTGTCATTTCACACTTTTCCCCTTGTAGAATGAATATATGGGTTAGAAATATCAATTTTTTTTATACAACAGTAGTAATTCATTTTAATCCAAAAAGTATATTTTTAAGTGCATGCAGGTTTCACCAGTGTAAGAAATTGAATGATTATAGTCTACTACATTACAGTGTTACCATGTGCTTCGGTTACCGTACAGCTCTCCTCATGTTTTTGTCAGGGACAACAGCTGGGGCATCTGGAGACAGTTTCCAGACACATTTCAGGCTTAAAATAAGGGGATGAGTAAGAAACCAGAGCATGGCCCCAAGATTAAAGAGAAAAGAGTGATAAAATATCTTCAAATGGGCACGAAGAAAACGGTTTTGTGAGATAACACAGATCAGCAGTCGGTGGACAAGCACGTGGATGACATTAAACTTATCAGACCAGGACAAAAGTTTTACCATCCAAGTATCCTGATTACGCACAATATTTTCCAGCACACAGGTGTTTACAATCCATTTCAAATGACCTTGTTTACAAAAGCAACACTATTAACAAAAGGATTCCAAGTTACAAGCAACAAGGCAATTAACGCCTGTGTTAAGATTTGAATGCCTTTGCTCAGCACTAATGGTTTGGGGCTGAGAACCAAGCCTGCTTTTTATTGAGCGTACTGGTTTCGGGACATCCAAAAGTTGTCTCAGGAGAGATTTCAGAACAAACAAAGGAATTTTTGCTGTACTTTGCATATAATTTAAAATAAAGCTGATAAACTTAGACAACATGCCACTCCTGGAGGGCTATCACATAGACGTTACAGTTGTTATACTTTGGATGGAGTCCAGGACCTCAGAGCATCTATTTGACCAAAGAACAGCATGGCTAACAAATCTGAAGAAAAAGCACATTTATCATGAAATTGGCTAAAGTTCTTTTAACTTTACTTTAAAGCAGTTAAGAATCCCACTAATCATTACCAAAGTTAGAATGCATTTCCAGTTCTCTTGAAAAATAAATCTCATTTGCAATTATGGGCTATAATCTCAATGAACATATAGGTCATATGTCTCTTTGTTCTGACCATGACCCATAAGAATGTTTGTAGTGGCAGAAAATGGTTTAAGTCACTCATAATAGCAATTTGGTTAGTGTTAAGGAATTATGGGAGTCTGGTCTAAAAGAGGATCCGTGTAGACATGGTTACCAAAAGTAAACACATTAAGGTTATGGAACACTACTGTCAAAAGAAACATTGAGTTTTGGTTTGAAAGGAAAACTTAACAGTAATGTCATGGTTACAGCAATAAACACGCTGTTAAGGCTATCAAGTGCTCATTATTACAAGAAATTTGGATGGGTTGAAATGCCAAATGAGCCGAACCTCTGTACAAAGACCAGTGCATCCTCTCCTGTTTCTAACACTAATAAAAGACCAGAGTGAGTTCTTTCACAATATAATGTGGTTTAAAAAGCGAAAGCTGTGATGCCAAAATACCACCACTAAAATGCAGTTAACAAGAGAATCAAATGATTTGGTTATTTCATAAATGATTAATGGCCATGTCATGATCATGAACACACATATTACAAATCCCAACTATATTTAAATACCGGACTGGGCTAAATAGATTTGATTTATTTAAAGCTATATAAAATGATACAGTTAACACCTGCACAGTCTGATCTCATGCAAAATTGTAAAATATGGATGAATACATCCAATACATAGCTGTTTTAAAAGTCCAGGCTTCATAATTTTGAGATGATCATTTTTCAGGCAAACATTTTGTTACAGGGGTTCACATGGCAGTGCATGCAACCAATAAATACAATAACTATTGTCTCACCCTATGCATGTCTGCTTTGAAAAGCAAAAGCTTGTGTGTTAATTCATATCCTAACCACGTACTAGCCATGTCACGCCTAACCTGAACCATTGGCAGGTGGGTGTGAAGTAGAAAAGTAGGTCATAGCAGAGGTAGAAAAGTGAACAGTGAGGAAAAGTTTGTGTGGAAAAAAAAAATGAACCAGAGATCTCAAACAGGGACCTGGCGCTATGTTCATTTTTATAGACATGTCTGTTGCATTCAGAAGAACAGCAGGAGTTGTAATGCAAAAAGAACTGTGAAATGTGGGTAGAGGTAGCCTTTATCGGGAAGGCGTTGCAAATTTTAAAGTTTCTTTTTTTAACTATAGTTTTTTTCATGAATTCACATTGACCAGCAGCAATCTGAGACTACAGTGAGCTCTTGAAAGAAATAATTCATTTTTATGCACTAAATGTGAGTAAGGGCATGAATTTTGGAGATTGTGTGTGAAAATGGTTTTGGTCTGTTGTGTGCGAGTGTTCCCCTCATCACTCTCTCTTTTTTCTTCACTCCTTCCCCATCTCTTTCCCTCTGATGTGTCACACGCATTTCAAGGAACTTATACCCTACTCCTCAGAGATCTGTGACTATATTGTGAGGAATGTGTGTCCTTCCTGACATTACAACGCTCTTTATCAACTAACAAGAGGAGTAGGAGGGGAAAGGGGAGGAAGAGAGGAGGATGTTGAGATGTTAGAAGTAGTTTGGGAGTAAAGAAAAAAAGAGAGTTCTTTGTGGTTGCTTATCTGACAGGAAATGAAGCAACTCAATGGCTATGGCATTTGGCAAAATAGCTTCCTTCAATGGGCATTGACTTGAAGAGGCATCCCCTGACACAGGCCACATATGTCTTAGCAACTGAAACAGAAACACAAAGAAAGAGAGAATTTCAGGAAGAGAAAAGACAGCCGGAGGGTGTTTCAAAAGTTCCGTATTTTGTTAATTGCCCATGATAAGATGCAGCAATTTGCTGGTAGTTGTGATGATTATCAATGGTAACAATTTAACAGATGCTGGTACACTGTTGAAGCTTTTAAAAACAAGGTCTCTCCAGTGCTGATTAGAGGACAATTCTGAAAAATTTCTGATGCAAGAGCAAATGAGTAGCAAAGGCAAATTTTGGACCTGACAGGCTAAACTCAGTTCTGGAAAGGACACACATATAAAGTTGTTTTTAGACCCACAGACATGCCCGAGGCTTAAAACACACACACGCACGCACACACACTTCAGATTGAGTATTATTTTTGTTAATGGGATCTAAGGGGACATCGTTTTCCTGATGTGGTGTAATTGAAGCGGCTGTATTAAAGGGTTGCGTTCATCTCCTGCTGCTGAGACACAAAGTAATGCAAACCTCATCCCAGTTATTAACTCAGGAAGTCCCCATGGTGCAGTGCACTTTAATGAGAGGCCGAATAATATTTTTTATTTATATGTTGCTCTTTTGACCGATGTTAAATATATCCAATACTCATTGGTCCACCTCTGACCTTTTAGACAGCTTACGTACTCCTATTCATCTCAAATAATCTCTTAATCATCTGCTCTGATCCCAGTACGTTCTAAGATTTATTTCTAGTAAGTAAATGGCAATACATTAAAGGTTTTTTACCTCAGCTTCGTGAGCCTGATGTTGAATTACATTCCCTTTTGGGACAGAATGGAAATGATCTGAAAGTGAAAGGTTAGACACTTTTTTGTAGCTGCATGATACACCTGTCACCACACAAGGAACGTTTGAAGGGTATGACAAATCAACACAGCAGATTTCCTGTCATCAGGATAAGAAACAAATTTCTACATCTTTATTATGAGGTTAGATCATGTTTTGTACCACAGTCAGCCCCCAATCGCTCACTCACTTACCTCAATTTAAAAATGTTTACATAATATTTTATGATCGACACATCAGGGACAAAACAAACCACATTTTTAATCATCTGTGTCTGTGGGTTTGCTCTTTTTTAAGCATCTGCGTCCGTATATTCCCTTCTCATTGACAAATTATGTTTTCCTTGCCAACATGTACAGATAAATCTAACAGTCACTGTCCACACCCAACTCCCAACACAATAGGCCTTCTTCTCACAAAACAACAGCTCCTTGTCTTTAAACAAATTAACACTAATATATCTTAATGAGGATAAAATTACAACTCAATGTTGCCAGAGGGCACTTTCTGACAGGGACTTGTTATTCCGATCTTACCAAACATCTGGAGTTCCCCATAGTATACTTTTGTTGGTCCCTGGCTCAATCTTTTTCTTTTCACCTGATTGGCACAGTTTCTTGCAGTGTAGCTCCTGAGGAATGCCACCACTGTTGTGTATCCAAAGAAGAGATTAACTCTTCAGCACTCAAAACACTCCTGATTTTCTCACACAGGGCAAAAGCCATTCACAATCTTACTCTTTTTTTGGCTTTGATGTAGGACTTGAGCCCTGATGGACATGTAATATCATTTACAGCCAAAATCAGGGTGGTCTTTCACGGGTGTCAACAGCTCACCCGGCTTTTGTCCCACTGATTCCAGACACCAAGTTTTTCTCAAGCTGCTGAACGTTCACTGAATGGTTTAATTGCAGGCAGACGCAAAGAGATGAATATTTGAATCATGCCAAGAAAAATATGGCTCCATCTGGATTTGATAAGCCCATAAATGAATGCCATCTGATGCTTTACACTTCAAACAATTACATTAATTCCAGGGCACCTACTATACTTTGACAGTGAAGTGAAAAAGGCACTAATCATAGAGCAGACACGTGGTTAGAAAATATGCAGTTTCATGTTGTAAACATCAAGCCCAAAAGCGATGTTTGCCAGGAATAGACGAAAAAAAAAAAAAGAATATCACCGGCCTTCGTATGAGTGAGAACTGTTTTGTTTTATCACAGTAAAGTCTACTCTTCAAAGACAAAGGATTGGAGGCTTTCGACTTTTTATCACCAAAACAGTTTTTAGCCAGTGTTTGGAAACAATAAAAATATTTGCCAAAAGATCTTCTGCAATCCCTGACTCAATAACATTTATACACCAATAGCTCTGATCACGAAGGTTCATGAAATGTGTCAAAACAGGTTACAGAGGAAGCTTTAATCTATAATTATATAGATGGTATAATCATGAATCAAGCACATATACAATTCATGGTATAATTATGAACCTTATTATGATATGCCACTAATGGGAACTGAGAGTATGGAGTTATTCAACATGCAGACAGCTAATTACTGTGTAGGCCTCCTTAATTGGTTATGCCCCCTGTTTAGAACAGGAGTCTGATCATTTTGGCAGATTTATGGAGCGGTATACCATGAATCCAACAGTGATGCTTTGAAGGAGCTTGAAGAAGTTCACCTGAAGTCTGGGTGAGAAATGTGAGTGAAATTTGTGAGTTTTGACAGCGATTTTTGGAGAACCACAAAATCCTCCAGCATTTGTAGCACTGAGATGGTCACGGACACCTAAACATTTAGCTTTGTGGTAGTAAAAAGAAAAAAAAAAGCCTTAAGATCACCATAGCTGCTTGATTTTCTATGGAAACAACGATGGCTGAATATTTGATTCTCATGGAAGCCACATGATAGAGGGGTCATGAGAAAGACAGCAAAGCGCTGTGTGCGATCTCACCACACTTGTTCTAGATTGCACTTTTGATGTTTCCCTTCTAGACTTTTATCATTGCTCCGTAAGAGACCTCTACTCTCCCTGCCAGGAAAGCAGATGCTCACACACACATTCCCCCTTGCTCCTTCCCCATGTTAGCAGACGCTTGGCTGCTGCCACCTATTTCCAGCTTCACACAAGTATTTTAACAAGCACTGAATTCATTGGCATACACTTTCCTGGATCATAAAATGTCAAATGATGGCTTTGGGATTCGGAGATTTTATTGATCTGTGTTCTCTGATCAAATTTGTACATCCTGAGCCAAGCCTAGTCAGCTTTGAGTAGAGGAAGTGGGGGGATGGGGGGAGATGAAGTGGGGGGTAGGGGTGCTCATGTGAGGCTGAAATGTGATATGGAGCCTGCGTCGCATTAGCCTTAACGGGCCGTATGGCAGACCCACTGGCACCACAGAATGGAGAAGACGAGAGGAGGAGGAGAACAGAGAGGAAGATGAGGAAGGCAAATCACCGGATGGACGCCCTGACACAGAAGTATGAGGAGCTTATGCAGCAGGAAGGAATGTCATCTTCTCCAGTGGAGGTTTTCTGGCACCTTCATTAGCAAAAAAAAAGAAAAGAAAGGATGAAGTACTCTCATGGATCTAAGGACCCCTTGTACCCAATACACAAACACAATCACACATGCTGTGTTAGCTTGTCACCCCAGAGGGTCTCGGTCAAACCTAGTGCTCCCGGTTACTATGTGTCATGTCGTCTTCCTCCTCTGTAATTTCTTTTATTTTCCTCTCCTCTGTCCTGGAAAGAATGCATCTCCCGTGGCTCACTAGCCCGTGTCAGGGGGCAAAAACAGCCTATTTTGGTGTCTGACTCAGTTACAGAGTCTTTAAGGTGCCTGAAGGATTCCAAGAATTCCTGCTTTCACTCCCTCAACTGTGACACCACCTGATGGAATGCCGTAGACATCATACCAGACACTTCCTGTGCACAGTCAGGCTGCAACATCCCACTGTTTCATGCCCACGTGAACATATCTAGAACAAGGGCAAAAAACAAAGACCAGCCCTCAAAGCTTAGATGAATAGAGAGCACTTTATTCTGTCTGTACATGTGTGTGACTGTAAGTGATCGCAAGAGTGATGAAGTTGGAATAGCGGCAGAAAGAGCAACAGAGGAAAGAAGAGACCGAGCCAAAGCGAGAAGAGTGGAGGGGTAATGACTAGGTCTGCTCAGGACAGATGAGGCGACAGAGGGGGAAGCGTCTCAGATCGTCTCCTCGTGGCTCCTCTTTGGCGTCTGTGATCCTCGGACCCTTCACGCAATCTCTCTTATTACAAGGCTTCCCCTCTCCACACGGGCACCACTACAAAATGGAGCAATTACATTTAATTAGGCTGCAGAGGGTAGCTAGCCTGCCCCATCCCAAAACCTCAGAGAAGCACAGACTTCAGGTAACACAACGGTCGAGGAGAACTTCAAAGAGATGCAAAATTACAGCACCATTAGTGGAGCCACCACAGAACTGCTGTGAAGCCAGGGAATCATTTGACCCGGAGAGGTAGATTCAAAGGACTTTAACTGAAAAGCAGGCCAGCAGAGACAAAAACATGTCAACAGGAAAGATTAAGGGGCAGTCTGAGCACTTCTTTAAACATTGTTTGTGTTGTATGGCAGCCTTGAAAAGTTAAGGAGTCCTTACAAAGCCTATTAGTTATGCCATCGCACTGCAGCCTCTTCGGACAGACGCTCTCTTTGGACCTGTCGGGACTCTTGTGGTTTAAAAAACAACAAACAACACAATTTAGAGCAAAACAAACCAGGACTAGTTGTCACGATAGATGATTCCAGCTGTCCTAGAAATATAAAGTAACATGCATACTAATCCTGCTTGATTTAAGGGACCTGATGACTCAGGGACCTGATGACTTTAAAAAAAGATTATTGACGCAGACTCTTTCGGTATCCAACAGAATGGAAAATGTTATTCTAAATCTACTTCTTGGACAGAAAGACTCCTGTTTGAAAACACAACATTGACAAAGGTGAGCTCAGAGAAATTACTACATTTTCCAAAAAATGTCTCATTGGTTGTAATGCAATTAAGGAGTCCAGCAAGGACAGAGATTAAAGGAAAAAGCCACAGTTTGTTATTTTCTTCCATATAAAAGCCGAGGAACATAAAAAAATATGAATGCTTTCATCCGTCATATAGACATAATACAGACAGTCTTTGAGAGAAGAGCGAAACATAGCAGCTCTCTCAGAGTTTCAACTTATTCAGGTTGTTTTCACTGCAATCAAATTCTCCCAGTGTGAAGTGCTTTGGGGTCAGTAAAAAAAAAGAAGAGGAAACTCTGAGATGAGCAATCATATTTCTTGCAGCACCCTGTGTAATTAGCTGTTGCCATTAAAATACAATACGCCAATTTATAGAATGTCCTATCGTGTCATACGTAGAGTTTGATGGCAAGCTCCTGACATGTGCTAAGTCTGCCTAGGAATTGATCTTCAGCACCACACAGAGTTTTTAAAAAGCAGAAGAAGCCTGACGTGTCTCTATCACAGGAACTTGAATTTGAACAAGACTCATACAGTCACAGTTTCATTTACGGTGAGAACATGCTGATCGGGTTGTTTGTAAAGCCTTATTCACTATTAGATTTCCATCCCCCCAATTTTTTTAAATAGGGGAAGTGTGTTTTCTCATGGAGACATCACAGCTTCCACCTCAGTATCTATCATGTTTGATGTTCTAGAGCAGTTGGATAGGATATATGAGTAGGCCATCGCCACATTATGAGGTCAGTTAAAAGAAAAAAAAGTTTGAACTTTTAAGACTTTGCATCTTTTTTGTAAAATGTAGGGAAGAAGGAAGCTGCTCATGTGTGACAGCTGGCAAAAAAAAAGGTTGGGAAGAAACTGCTGCTCAGCCATGTATTGTGATAATGCTAAATTTAAATGCTACATTAAAAAACCATGATCAGTCTCTACTGTTCTCAGAAAAACATCAAAAGTGATGACGGTTTACAAACTTTGGTTTGTGAGTCACCGATAACCAGACGTTGCATTTAAACAGTGACTCTGCAACCTCACAAATCAAAACACGTTTCAGTGTAATCATTGTCAGAACAACATTTATGATGTCTTTCACTGTATAAGGGCTTGTTTGTTAAGTGACTGTGTGATTTCTTGAACATCAAGCAAGGAAGTGACAACCATTTGTGTGTTGACGCTCAGGACACATTTGGAGACATACTATAATTTCAAGTATAAACTTTGACTTTTGCAGTTTGCAATCTGTCCACTTCTGATTGTGAGGAATCATGCCAAAGCCTGGTGTAAAACCTCTTCTAAGAAACACAATCAGCACTTGCCCGTTTGGGATAAGTTTGTCCAGCAAATAGAAGTGGAGAATGGTTGGATTTGTACAAACTAAATCGTGACTCTTGCCGCTCACGTTGGCGCGACACCTCACTAAACGTGCTGCTTCATTTTCCACTCAGCCGTGCAGCCCGAGCGCACGGTGACTGTAAATATCTTCTCCCATTTTGGTGGCTGCTCCACTATGTCTCCACTGCCACTGAAATGTTCTTTTGCACATGTTATATGTGTCTTTTGTAGTTAACTGTGACTCCATAAAGAATTAAAGGACCAGGTCTTTTTTCCCCACCACAAATTAGTCTCACGCCACGTCATGATTTACTCTCTCCGTTATAGTAATCACATCCAGATCTCTGCACACGGAGGACTTCAACATACTGCTGGAAACTTTGACAGACAGCCAGCAGTGCTGTTGTCGCCTGAGCCACCAGTGTTCAAAGTTTACAATAAGCCATATTTCACCGACTGGGTATGAGATGATCACAGTGTATGAATATATCTACTTTTTCATATTAATACTTTAAAAAAATGATGTTAACGGGTATTCTGAATATATAAATGAATGTCTTATAAAAGGCATTACACAATATAAAAAAATAAAGAAAGGGGATACTTTTGCTGAAAGAAAAACTGTCTACAAACACTGAGCTTTTAAAACAAGCACACTGGAAAATTCTAATTAATAAGGAGACTTTGGACCATTTGTTCAATAAACTGTCCCTTACAGACTCAGAAAAATCCATCTGTAATAATATTCTGGACTCGCTGACTATATATTGTTAGTGGAACACATCTCCATCATTCCATCAAACAAACTGTTTGATAAACAACATTTTTTGCATACACAGATTCTGTCATTCTGCTAAAAATAACTAAATTAATTATTTAAGAGCAGTACGCTGCGGTGACTCGTTCCATCGTCTCACACTTTCTCCACACAAACTCCACACTTTCTGTGTGGAGTTTGCATGCTCTCTCTGACTTTACATGGGTTTGCTCCAGGTTTTGCAGGTTCCTTCCACTGTCTACTCCTTCCACTTCCACCCCAGGACTGAGTGTGAGTTAGGGTTACGGTATATCAATGTCTGAGTGTGAAAATGGCTTAATCTCTTACACATTTCCATCAATGCTGAATGAACCATCTCTGATCAAAGATCAGCCCCGGCACTAATACTTAGGTATCCTTTACTTTAAATTTAATTTGCTAATGTTCCTAACCCAAAGGACAAGAAATGTGCAAATGTCTACTTATTTGCAGTCTCATGTGCAGATAAGAAGCGAATGGAGTAAAAAAAAGAATTGAGAAATATTGTGTCTCTTAGTGGTTCATGTGAACGCAGATATGAGAGCATCTGGTGTACAGCTGTGCTTGGCCTAAAATTAGTTAAGAATTTTTTGTGAAAGACATATTGTGTTCCTGAGGTGCTAAGATCAGCTCATATATGGTGCTCTGTGAATGACAGGAGTAAATCTATATTTCAGATCTTTAACATCTTGGATACGTTTAAGAAAAATTGTTAAATTGAGAGAAGCTTATCTAAAAAATACATTCCACTTGAACAAATGACATACTGCAAAAACAGGATGAAACTATAGGAACTGTCATCATAGCAGAAGTACCACAATGACATCCTTTTTTGATAAAAAGGCCTGGCTGCTGCTCTGCCTCACCACACCAATCGATGAACTGAGACAGACTGGAAATACGATGTGCCACACGGACCTACTGTACAATTCATCACAATTGAGACCACCATGCTACCAAACTGCACCACATTACTCTTTCAGGGGATTGCTTACACTCCAATCCCTGTCAATGATTAAGAGCTGAGGTCATGAGTGACATTTTACATCGGCAGCCTGACCTTAAAATCTGAAGTTTCATTCATTGCACACACAATGATTAGCCAATGGTATTCTGACCTCATGATTTTTTTCTTGTTTGTTTCTCCCAACTTATAAGATCTAAGCCTGTTAAGGTACCAGTTATTTGTGTTATGAGGGAAGATGTGGTCTGAAGAGCTGTCACACTTCATGTTGAAGAGCAGGTTGAAATTGGGATGTTTAAAAACCTCAAGTCAAACATCATGTAACACAGAGAAGTAGAAAAATGTCTTTCAAAATTGGTAATCATTCCGAAAGATATTTACAAGGAAGCCAACAGAAAATGAAATATGAAATTCCTGCAAGAGATTTGAGTGAAATGAAAAAAAAAGAGTTCTAACATGTTTTCGTATGTCAGATCTGCAAATCAAAAAGTGTGCAGAGAGAGCATTTTTAGATGCAGGCTGAAATACAGGGACATGAACAAAATTCACAAGGTTAAGCATTATGGTGCGACAAGAAACAGCTGGTAACAGGTAATTCAAAAGGTTTATAGACAAATGATTTATGAAGGGCACTTTATTAAGCCGATTAATGGACACTTGGCTGTATCACCAATGCACTTAAAACCAGTCCACACTTGGCCCTTTCTAATGCATCATGAATTAGTAAACCTGTTTTCTTAACCTGTATTTTAGTTTTTACTCCTAAGATTTATTAAGTCTTGGAAAAAAACACTTTGCTAAGCAACATGTCTACAAGTACCCAACTAAATGACTATTTGGAAAAAGGACCACAGTCTTGATTTTACTTTTCCTGCCCTAGTTTTAGAACACAGCTTGAATGAAGCCAAAGGCTTTCCATTAACAGACGAACAGATCATGATATTCAATCAGAATATGAAAATGAAATCCTGTTGCAGTCAGTGATGAGTGGAAAATCAGTCTTGCTGTCATTTGCTTTTTTTGTCAATGACCAGAGTCTGATACCAAAACATCCCCTCAAAAAAATCTTTACTATTTCTGCCTTTGGACTTGACAGGTAAAACATTTGCCCAGATAGGAAAAATGTAACAATGCTGCTTTGTGGGATCCTGGACTATGAGGGTTGCTTAACTCTCCCTCTCAAGAGGTCTCTTGCTGTTTCTTTTTCTAACTTGTCCTCTTCTCAGTAAACACATCTACTTTGACATGAGTGGTAATTTTCATTGCGCTGATTGAAGACTAAAGCTGCTGCTGGTCCGCCACACAGACTCCTGCCTTGCCCTGCCTCGCTCCCTCTCACACTTTGCACCATCAGTCATTTAAAAGAACCTCCCCCATAATCTTAATCCCTCAAGTCTCAAGGCCCCTCGAGTACTGAGCCTGAGCCTTTAGTGTCTCCTCTGGTCTGCTGTCATTTAGTTTTGAGATCTTAAACAGTAAAAGTGAAACAATTTCAACTTGTAAAAACAGTCATAAACTATTTTTTCAAGGGAAATTAATTTCTCTAAAAATCTTAAAAAGCAAGCTAATAAGAATATTAAGCCTTTTGAACAACAAACAAAACTTTCAAGGTTTAATGAGTCGACGGCTCACAATAACACAAAGAGCAATTTAATTTCTCCTCTCTTAATCTGCCAGTGGCCTGTCCCTTTAATAGCACTGCTTAATTGTAATGACCGTGTCTGTTTGTCTTGGGATGAATGAGGCTCTTGGATAGAATGGAGGCGGCGAGCCTAAACCACATCAGCAAGGCTGGGCAGTGGTGACGACTAACAGCTCATCAGTATTGGAGACGAAGGGCACCTCATCAAAGCCTAAATCAACTAAACTGTCCCCCCACAGATTAGAGCCACGAGTGGCCAAGGCCTCCAAGCAATGACTTAAGATAATCTTAACCTCACCAAAGGCTTAACTAATATGAAGAGAAAACACAAAACTAACCACAGATTGTGTCTAGACAGAGCCTTAATCTACATTGATGACTTATTTTAAGAGCCGGCAGCTGAATATACTGACGTCACTGGTCCAGTTTAGCAAGAACACTTCTCATAGAGGCCCAAAAGTATGCATTAATTGATTTAAATTTCCATATCTAATTAAGCAAAGAGAACACAGAACTGGGAAAAAACGAACTGAAGATAAAAACAACTGGTCATCAACAAATTATGTTACAGACTGCAACAGAAAAGCATGTTGACCAAAGTAAGATTTAAGAAAAGTTTCATAGTGAAACGGATACTTTAATTCAATACTGAGCTGCACGAGCAGTTAAAATAAGGACAAGGACTTGTTCTTTTTCAATCCTGATGTTGGTCAAGCAGAAAAACACAAAAATTCTTAATCTGTAACCCACAGTGACATTTTTACCGTAGGAAAATGTGTCCTCTCACTCCATAATACTTTTAAAACCTTAATTTCAAAGTTCAGCACTTAGCTTTTTAACTAGACACTTCTAAATTACACAAACCTTCCAGCTGCCCAATAGACAGCAATACAAGCAAGGAACAGGCCTGAGTCCCAAAACCTAAAGAGATGGCTCCGATTAAGTGGTTCTAATGTTCACAGTTTTGGCCTCAGAAAACCAAATGACACACTGATCTGATCAGTAAAGCCTAATCTTTTCTACATTGTAAAAACACTGATGGGAGTTCCAGTGGAGAAATTTTTACTCATCTCTCAGCCAGACTCATAGAATGTTGACTGTGGCAGTAAAACTGTCAGAGAGGACACACAGGAGCTCCCACAGCTGACACAATCACAGGAACATGTGACAGTTCCATGAATCAGGTGTTCAGCTTTACCCAGCTGTCCTTTAATATTCTTCATACCATAAAACCTTCAGCTGTGTTCGGCTCACGTCAGACCTTTCTTTTCTGTCTTACGGTTTTGCATTAAAAATCAGTGTTCTCATGATTCACTTGACCTTTGACCTTTTCATGAGATCTCTGAGCTGAAATAGTCTCTTCTGCTGTCGCTTTTGCTCTTTTTCAATTCAACACTCCTGTCAAGTGGGCGTATTCATAACATTTAAACCTTTCAGAAGAACTCCGCAAAATGCCAAGCCCTTTCACTCTTTTCTGACCTTCTTTAAAATCTTCAAATATTGTTTGTCAAACTTTCTGTTTTGTTCTGACAATTGTTCAGCTACCTTATCGTCTTCTGGTCCCCTTCATTCAGTGGATCAACATTTTCACCGCTGGTTTGCAGGAACAGCTCTTTCTGGTTAATATGTATTGTTCTGTAATCTACAATCCAGCTTCTGCAGGATGTTCCTGTGTTTTCAATGAGTGGAATGAATATAAGTTTACCTTAAATACTGTATTTGCGTGGATGGACAGGAGAGCAGCTACAAAATAACAATTAGCCCCAAGGATAACTCCAGACTGTAGAGCTCATGTGATGATAAGTCTATGTTTGATGAGAGGAGCAAAACAGCAGGCCTCCTTTGGGCCTCTTTTGCATTTCCCTCATAGCCTCAGTTGATGTTCCTGTGTGATGAAAGCATCCCATAATCCTGCTGGAATGACAGTGGACAAAACATGGATAAGACCAGGGAGGAAATTGCAGTACAAACAGCCTGATGAGTGCCAGAGACACGGCCCAATGAGTATGGTCTGATCTTTGTTTGTACAGGACCGAAGCATGCAGATTGAAGCTCAAAGCCTTTGTGTGTGTGTGTGTGTGTGTGTGTGTGTGTGTGTGTGTGTGTGTGT